>JADANM010006970.1:2159330-2197674 GCA_026213755.1 Eurema hecabe | reverse complement strand
ATCTGATTAACAATATAAAGCATTTTCTTTGTGCAAGTATTTTTTCTTATAATAACTGTTTTGTTACAATACTAATTGTAATAAGTACTAAAGACAGGCAACATATATTTACCAATTATTCAGCCAATCAATTTAATTTATATTTTTTTAATAATGATAATAGATATTATTGATTTCGACCATAACTACACATATATATTATTATTATTTACTATACATAACACTATACTACGAAGTTTGAACATATATTAATAATACACTTTTTTCGTCATAGTTGAATTGAAAATAACTTTTCTTATTATTACCATAAGGCTATGAAAGTTTTACAGTATTTAAAGAGATGTTTATAAAAAATAAATTCCTACAGTTGTGTTACCGATACGTTTGTTACAAATTGAGTGAGAATTACTTCCCACTCAAATGGTAATAGAATGAACCCACTGAAAAAGGGACTAACGTGTTATTAATTTCCCTTCACTCAAAAAATTATCAATCATTATTATTTCTCGTAAGAAAATTCGTATTAAACTCTCTTAAATATCAAAGTCTAACGACAAGCAAACATATTAATACACTAACTAAACTACTGCTTAGAAAACCAGAAGAACCCTTGTCATCTTTCTGAATCTCATTCTTCTTTGTGACCAGCTCCATTTCGTCCATGATTCTCTTCTCTTCTAGAGCGATAAGAGTGGCTTCGTTGATCGTTCTCATGAGGTTGTAGTTGGAGTAAGTGGTTTCTGGTAGGCGCAGGTGAAGCCTGTTGTTGGACACCGCGTAGGCTGTGCGTCTGCTTAAGTTTTCTATACGGTTTGCTAAAACAATAATAATAATAAATCATTTATTTGCATAAAAACATGAGTATTGAGTTGTTTTTCCATTTTGTATGGTACATGTTTAGCCGCATTTCATACAGCATGCAAAAATTATATTTTATAGGAAATAGGTACATTATTATGTCCTCGATTTACTACATGATAGAAATTATATTAAAACATTATAAGTTAATTGTCAAAAAATTCCTTAATACAATAAAAACATTTATTAGTCTGCCATTAATATAATTTTGTCAAAAATAGATTGTCGGGGTTTTGTTTTAAATTTATTGGTATCTTGTTGTAAACGCTTACTCACATAAAAAAAGAAAGAAGAAGAATATGAGAATATAGCCAAAGAAGAATATGAAAACACGAGCTGTTTCCGCGGTTTTACCCGCGTGGTTCTTGCTCCCGGGGTAATACCGGGGGTCTAGGAACCTAAGTCTTGAAGTCAAGAAATTTTTACGAATAATTCAAGACCTAAATTGGCAAAATCGGTAAAGGCGTTGTTGAGTTACAACATTACAACGAGAAGTGGCATTGACTTTTATATATAAAGATAGTCCGTGGCTATGTAGTTATATTCAAACATGTCTTTATTCAACTAGGCTACATTTACTACATTTAAATCGTCAAGGTATTATAAAAAATTATTACCATCATCATTTACCACCGGTTCGTAAGGCAGTTTCTACAGAGAAGATCCGGCAAAATACTTTTTAATTAAAAAAAAGCTTTAAATGCTAATTGAAGTTAATAACAAACTTTGGAACATGATTTTTTTTTTTATTAAAAAGGTAAGGTAAAGTATGTTCATATCAACAACCAATACAGCATACATACATATATAGAAATATATCTATATCTTTAATAATATCTGACAGACGGACGGACAATCCAATTTCGTACTGGGAACGTAAGCCTAGAAGGATATATTTTTATCAAATTTTTGAATCGTGAAACAAAACTTACCATCAGGAAGCTTAAGAGTTTTCAAAGCCTCCACTAAAAGCGGTTCATCGACGATCTTGTTATAGCGTTCAACGAAATCGACATATGCGTCTGTCTCGCTCTCGCATTCGCCCCTGAAGTCATCTGTGTCTATACTCCACACCATGAGACCACCGAGGCCGTAGTCTATAGCCATTCTGGGAAGAGAAATTGTAATTAACTAGCTGCCCCAAGGCGACTTCGTTCACGATGTACTTATTACTACTATGTACGTACTTACTTACCTACATGAAACATTATACCCTACTCCTACCCTTTTTTACTTAAGAACCATCCTCATACATCCAGGAATATTCTAAAAAAAGAATTATGTAAATCGGTTCAGCCTTTAACGAGTTATGCGCTTACCAACACATTTTGCAATTCATTTTTATATTATAGACTAGCTGTCCCAACGCGACTACGTTCACGCTCTACCTGTCCTATTAAAATAAAATAAAATAAAAAAAAGACTTTATTAACACACAAAGAAGTACACATACAGGGAATAGAATATGGCTATTCTATTGCGGCCTTATCGCTACGAAGCGAAATGTTCTAAAAAATAATTATGTAAGTCTGTTCAGCTGTTATTGAGTTATGTGCTTACAAACACATTTTGCGATTCATTTTATATACAAGATTCAGGGCAATAAATAACTTGATTATTTTACATTTGTATTTTTCTGGGGTTGCTATGTATTGTATGTATGTATTTACAAATGAAAAGTATGTATATGTAATTTATTCCGTTATCTAGTTGCATTAACACAAGCTTCTGCTTAGCTTGGAACTAGATGGCGCTGTGTATAAATGTCCTGAAAATATATTTTGTTTATATTTATTTATTAATGAAAAAAAATTAGGTACAAATTGCACACATGGCCACACCGCCTTACATTCATGTGCTTTATCTACGTCTTTGGCTTGCGAGAGAGAGAGAGAGAGAGAGCGAATTCTCTCTGATTTATGAAATAGCTGATAGCGGGGTCTACGAACTTTAGATGTGTTGCCAGAATTGGAAAATTTCCTTGAATTTGGATCAATTTTGATGACAAACGATCTTTTAAACTTTATAACACAGTTATATTTAACTGACTTCAAAAAAGGAGGAGGTTCTCAATTCGGCTGTGTGTATAATATTTTTTTTATGACTTCTAAATTATAAAATAACTATAAAATCATTTCTATATAGTAAATGAAAATGCGTATTACTTTGTGGGAAGCAAATTTATCTTTTGCTTTTTAGTTTGAAGTCGGTTTATTTTTTGTTTAAGATTATTTTATTACATATAGACTTTTTAATTAAATTCTAAAATGTTTTGGAAAGAGAATATTATCTTCGAGCTTCGACATGTTTCTCAACTCCGTATAAAGAAGACTAAGGGTCACTTACTTGACTTTAATAGCGATAGATCTAGCATTATCATAGGTGATGACCTTTGCTCCATCTCTTAGGTAAGGCGTGGCGGTCTGTTCGTGCCAATGGCGTGTCCATTGTGCAGATTTATTTGATGTTTCCATGCAAATCTACAGAAAATATTATTTTTATTTTTTCTTCAGATAGATATTACATATCTGTCCTTTCTCTATTCTCTCAGGTCATGGTTGCCTAGTAGAAAACTTGTTAAGGACAAGACCAATATTTATAAGTACTTGCTGATGGAATAAGTTTTTTAATATATTAAAGTGAACATAAATAGATTTTAATTAAAGAACGGAAAACTAAAACGTCTAAAAAGATCTAATTTTTGTATTTAGCTCACTTAAGCCTCACTCAACAGCTTCTAATAGCTCACTTAACAGCTTCTAATATCATAATATTTGAAAAATTTTGAGAATGTATGCATGGATGAATGTGATACCCTGGATATAGATAAGTGATACCCTGGATTAACACAGGATACTTTATATCCCGGTATTGCCCCGGGAACGGGAACTACGCGGCCAAAACCGTACGTCTAGTTTTAAAAATTTCTATTGGTACCTCATTATACCCCATAAAGCCAGCTTCCTTAGTGAACGGGCCGGCGAACCCAGCACTTTTTGTACCAGTTACTCCAAACAGTATTTTCTTCACACCAGGGTTCTCCAGGATGAAGTTACGTCCATACATCGGAAGACCAAGGACCATCTTGTACGGGCTCACACCATGCGCCAGCATGTATTTTATTGTGTATTCCTAGAAAAATTGGTTAAGAATAAAATGGAATAAAACAGCATTGTGATTATAATTTGAGGAGACCCCAAGCCGAAGGCAAAAAACAGAACCCTATTTCTAAGACTTCGCAGTCCGTCCGTCTATCATCTATATATGAAACGTGATAGATAGTATAAAACAAATATTTAAGGGTGCTCCCAAAAGACAAACGTGATTTATTTGCTGATATTAATAGCAGCAAAAACAAACGCCAAAATATTCACAGATTATATAGTTGTCGTGGAAAACGATATCGCTAAATATTAAATTGCTAATTTGATTATTGTAATACTGAGGGTAGCACACCGTGACGTCAGTTGTTATTGTATTGGCAGGACGTGGACCGTAATTAACTGTAAAGAGACTGGGTTTTCGGTTTCGGGGACGACATTTTTTCTATGTTATCCTATTCGGGATGCACTACAGTAAACATCTTCAAAACGACAATGTCGGTTGACCAGTGATTCTAATTGGAATTCAAAACATTGCAAACAAAGTGAGGCTATAATCCAATTGTACTTTATTATTCTACGCCATCTACGGAATGAACCCTGTACAAATAAAATAAATTACTTATAAATAAATATAGAAGTAAATTTAAAATCAAGTAAATCCCACGAAAAACATTTAATATAAAAAATTGCCAAGTCTCTCGATGCAGTCTTTCCATCGTAAAAAGTTTTGAGATCTCATAGAAGCCTAGTCCTATTCAAATTATTTTGTAGATATGTAAATCAACATCTAGTAATTGTACCAATAATTTTCTTTATATTATAATTATAGAGACTTTGATTATTAAATTAATATCATAGTGTCCTTCGTGTTCACATACTTTTTTAGCTCGTTTTCAGTCGATATTCACAAACTTTAAATTGAGCATTCAAAATTCTGTGAATGTATGTATGTATCTTGATGTATGATCAAGGTATATCAGGAGTACTTGGGGTACTAGGAGACTTATTATAAAAACACTAACATTACTAAATGTAGCTACTTACCAAACTTAAAAAGTCCTGATCATTAGCGCCCTTTAATGGGGCGTTAGCTCCAACCACGTTATCCCAAGCGCCATGGTAGTCGTAGCACATCATGTGCAGGAAGTCCAGGTATCTGCTGAGCTTGGCCAGGTCGTATGCTGAGTCCATCGTCTCCTTGCCAGCTCCAAGTGCTGCTGTCAGGATGTAGCCGTAAGGCTCGAAGGCGTCTTTTAGTTCCTGAAAAGGGTAAAGTAATCAGTTATAAGTGTATTAATATTAATGGTGATAATTAATACTACTTTTGGACGCTTATACACACAGTGCCTAGTAATACACTACGTAGAACTTGTTATGGCGACTATTATGAATAAGAGATTAATATTACCTGTACACACTTATCTTTTGTAAATACATTTATTGACGACCGCTTGGCGCAGTGGTAGCACAACTGCTTTCTGCACGAAGGTTCGTGAGTTCGATCCCCACACCAGAAAAACATATTTGTAATTTACATTTGTATTTTTCTGGGGTCTGGGTGTGCTATGTATTGTATGTATGTATTTACAAAAGAAAAGTATGTATATGTAATTGATTCCGTTATCTAGTTGACATAGCACAAGCTCCTGCTTAGTTTAGAACTAGATGGCGCTGTATATAAATGTCTTGCAAATATTTATATTTATTTTATTATATAGCTACACTTAGACCCCAGAAATGTTAGTAAGAAATTAACTTATTTTTCCAGTATGGGCATCAAACCCTTTGTCCCAGCAGACCAAACAGTCGTATCAACTATCAAGAAAGTGCTAATATTTTTATACCTAATCTTACCTTAACTAAGGCGACATAATTGGCTTTATCTTCAGGTTTGCCGTCTCTTCTGGTTGGATATTCCCAATCCAAATCCAGCCCATCAAATTTGTACGTGCTGAAATGTTTTTAAATAAAATTGTCAGTGCAATTTACTAATTGAAGTTTATGTAAAGATCAATTTAGGTTTAATTATAAGTAGTTATTATTTTACATTGAAAAGAGGACATACTATAAAATGCACGCAAACACTAATAAACAACACTAAATATACCTAATACTGACACATGTATATCACTATTGACGCACGTCCGCACACTATGGCTGTCGACAGTCGAATGCCATCTTTCTATTGTACTTCAGTACACTACACATATGCTCAAAAAAACTGATGACTGGTTATAGTACGCTTCACGAATCTTTAGCGCTGAACGAAACCTGCGCAGAAGTCAAAAATAAGGTATCGAGGTAACGGCGCGGCGCGCGGGGCGCGTGATCGTCGGTTGCGCGGGCGTTGATTGGTTGTCCCAGTCGTGTTGACTTTTTCTTACCAATACGTAAATTACTAGCGCGATTCTACCGATGCGCAGCTATTCTCGTCCAGTGCTAAACATAAATGACGCGTACTATAAATAACTGTATTTATTTAAGTACAATTGATGTAACTTACTCCAAAAAGAACAAAACGCTCTGAACGAATTTCGCTCTTGATTCTGGACTGGCGGCCATTGTTGAATACCTGGCGGACCCTTCGTTCCAGCCTCCTATAGCGATGGTCACTTTCAAATGAGGGTAGTTGGCTTTGAGATTCACTAAACGCTTGTAGCCAGCTTTACCGTAGTCCTTTTCTAGGTCTTGCCATGGGTCTGTTGTTTTTATGAAACGAATTGGTTAAAAGGTTATATTTTATTTTATTTATTTTATTCCAGATTGAATCCTATCCTACCCAATCCTACTATCCTTCTAAGACTAATAATGAGAATTTTTGTGAGAATTTATGTATGTTTGTTATTCTTTCACTCAAAAACGGCTAGATCGATTTAGTTGAAATCTGGTATGTAGATAGGTGATACCCTAGATTAACACATAGAATACTTTATATCCCTTTATTTTCCTGGGGAACTGGAACTACGCGAGTAAAACCACGAGGAAAAGCTAGTGCATGATAAATAACGCATTAATTTCTTTGTGAGTTTTTAACAGTTACAAATAAACAGTCCGATAAGATAATTACTCATTTTAGTAGAAGGTCAGTATTTGTTTAAAGCTTTCCTCGTAGTATTTTTCATATTACTTTAATTTTCTTGCTTATAGAGTCTAAGTTAGTAGGATCTTTAGTTTCTACATCATTCTTCACATTACTTTAAATTTCTTGTTTACAGAGTAACTTACCCAAACTCTTAATGCTGTTACTGGTCACGTCCAGGCCAGCGAAGGAGTAGACCAGGTGAGTGCATAGTGACGGGTCCAAGTCACTTAGATCAAACTTGCCGGCTCCAGGGCGGTATACTGCCCATGTAGCCACGTAGCAGACGACCACTTTACCATGCATTGGTCCTGAAGAGTTTCGAACATTTATATGTTAGCAGTTTGTTACAGCTGAAGAGTTTGTTTGTTTGTTTGTTTGAACGCGCTAATCTCAGGAACTACTGATCCGAATTGAAAAATTATTTTTTATTGAATAGACAATTTATCTAGGAAGGCTTTAGGCTTTAGGCGGCGTGATGTTATGACATCACGCTGCGACTAATAGGAGCGAAGAAGTAATGAAAAAACAAATCAACGGGGACGAAGTCGCGAGCAACAGCTAGTATACAATAATACTTCTCTTACGTCTCCTCTCTTCATATTATAAAAAAAAAATACTAGCTGATGCCCGCGACTCCATCCTCGTGGACTTTCATATAAACTTTTTTCCAGTTAAAAAGTAGCATAAGGACATACATAGGTAAGGACCCAGGCTCTAGACCATCTGTGTACCAAATTGCGTTCTAATCGGTTCAGTAGTTTGAGCGTGATGAAAAGACAGACAGACAGAGTTACTTTCGCATTTATAATATTAAGTATGGATTGAAATTTGATTGGCCACAATATAAGGCAACTGGCAACCTTATCAGTCAGAGTCAAAATTATCTTTATTCCACTAGGATACATGTAGGAACACTTGAAGCGCCACGGTATTACAAAACATTTACCACCGGTTCGAATAGTTGCTCTTTTGAAAATAAGAATATACAATTATTGTAAATTTAACCAAAACTCAACTATTACAATAGTTATACAATAAAAGGGTCACCGATCTGCGAGCGTCAAGAAATAACTTAAGGGTGATCTCTTTCAGGCTTTTAAATGCTTTTAAAATTTGTTCAATTGAATGAGAATTAAAAAGTAAAGACATACATGTAGCTGAGTTTCAAAAGGTAATATATTTTTAAAATGAGAAACACCTCCTCCTTTTTAAAGTCAGTTATTATAGAATCGTATGACTTGATTAACACACAACTAACCACACAAATATGTACTTACAAATTCTAGCACAAGGGCTTGGAATACTAAATAGATAACATTATCTTGCTTCTTGAAGTCATTTATTATAGAGAAAGTATGCATATATAAAGTAAGTATCATAGAGAGCCATTAAAATGTCACAGTACAATTATTCAACAATTTTGGAGCCGTTAGACATTACTAGTTCATTTTCTGCTCTGTGACATTGCATGCTTGAGAAACCTTCTTTAAGTCATAGTGCCCTGGTACTTAACTCGTAGTAATGTTTTTTTTGTTATAAAATCTGAGTGAGATTGATTGACACTTATTGCGTAATAAATAATAATAACAATAATAATATATTTTCCATAGTAAGGTCATTTATAAAAAAAAGATTACCCAGGCTCTCAAGATACTAAAATTTTGCTTTTCAGGAATCACACCGTCACAACATTCAGATATTATTATCAATAATATAAATAAACAAATAGGTATTACTAATAAATAACTAAAAAAAATATATAAGATCAAATTGAGAAACCGCCTCCATTTTTGGAGTCGGTTAATAACGGTCATATACTGGAACGTAATTCAAACACTAAAATAAAACAAAAAAAAAAATGTAATGCTTCTTATTATAGTCAATGTGAATTCATTTGAATAGCAGTTAAATTTGACATGCATATAAATATGAATCGCAAAATCTATTAGTAAGCGCATAACACTATAACAACTGAACCGATTTACATGATTTTTTTTTTAAAAATCCTGAATTTTTAAGGATGGTTTTTAAGTAAAAAAAATTAGGTTACCATATAAGGTATCGGGTAGGATAAGTACGTTTAATATAAAGTTTTTTGGTCTCTTTCCAAATGATTACTTGCCTAACACTTACATAAAATTAACTTAGTTTTATATACTAATAATTCAAGAACATATCTATAAATCGATGTAGATAAACACTGATAACCGCATCGATTTAAAAGCATCTATTTTCGAGTAATTCTATAACCATCACATAACTTAAGTAACGTCAGACGGGTTATGTTCAAGGTTGAGCACGTATTAGTATGCTGACCGTACGCCTTTAAGTTACGAAATACGACCAGGTTTGGATAACTTAATATTTCATTCATAGTGTAGTGTAGCTTTATATTGATGCTTCGATTCGAACATTACACTTATATCTTGAACTAAGAGAACAATCGTGTTATGCCTTAATACTACAAGGTTATATTTTCCAGGCAACTATAGAAAAAATAAGGTGTTGATTGTGAATGTATTTTTTGTATGTATGGAATTACAATTTTATATGATATGTAATTGTTACGTAAATTTCGCAAAATATTTTAATTAATTTTTGTTTGTACTATGTGAATTACAATTGCAACATTTACTTAAAAGATAGACTATAAGTTTCTTGTCAATTATATGTTATATAAAACATAGAATACTGTTTATCGCGGTATAGCGAGGGAAGCAGAAACTACACGGGTAAGTGGGGAGCGTCGATGTAGTGCACCCCTGCCCGGAGCAAAGTTCTGGGTAGTACACTACTACATTGGTTATGGGCTGGCGTTTCTCTTACCATCAGGAGGACGTCCAGCTCGTCTCACCACTTCATAGAATAGAATAAAAAACCCGCAGGCGTAGCCTAGCTATATCTATCTATAGAGTTTGTTTATTTAATTCCTTTAAAAGGAAATAAATGTTATTGTAACCACGTGCACTAATTATAAAAATCGTTGACATTCCGTAACTATTATTGATTTGTAACGATGCTATTAATGATTATTTATAACTTAATTTATGTAACCATTACGATTATAAATGGGAATATTTCTAAACAAGTCAACGGGAGTTAATGGCATTTAAACATTTTTTATTATGGAAATAATTTTTGCGTTGTTACTTTACTGTTATGTCAAGGGAGGCTTTAGTGTCTTAAATAATGAAAAACCGAAATTATAAAGAGCTTAAAAGGTGTTGAATACTCCTCATAATAATAAATGTTCCTCTTTTCTATCAAATTTCCCCAGTATAAACAGACAAAATATATACCAGATCATGGGAAAGGATTTATTAAATTGTATCCTTATTAATTGCTGTATACACTATACACAGTTAAGAACTGCACATCTATACGAATATTATAAAGAAGTAAAGTTTGTGTGTTTGTTAAATTGTAAGAGATAATCTCGGGATCTACTGAACCGATTTTAAAAATTCTTTCACCAATTGAAAGCCACATTATTGCTGAGTGTCATAGCCATATAAAAAAGGATTGTCAACATTCTGCCAAACGAAGTGGACATAGGTCAGCTAGTATTAATATTAGTAATCTGTGAATATCCATTGTGTTAGTTTATCAGTGTATCTGTGTAAATAAATAAATAACTAAATTTGATTTTTAAGGAGAATATAAATCGTTAATTGTACTCAAGAGAAAGTGCCAATGTTTTAAGATGCTTAGACCAGATATTTTACAAAGAATTGTAAACATTATATAAATGCTTAAGGCCTTTCAAATTCTCACAGTCAACAATTAAGTTTAAATTATTATTTAATTTAAAACGTGTCTGTTATTGAGTTTCTTTGTGTATTTTTGCAATTTCATAACCATTAATTTTTTAGCACAAATAATAGTGTACACCACAGCATATACCAGAAAAGAAACAATTTTGTTTAAAATTCATGATAATAGTCCGGGAACCCTGGTACATTTTTCCAATTGATTACTATCAAGCTAATTTTTGGTGAGTAGCTTTATATTGATGAGACGCCCAATAATTTCCTATACCAAACTCTCGATTGCGGTAGCTAACAGAGGTAGCGAGGATAAAATATGTCGATTTGGCGATTTAAAAATATTTATTACTAACTGATTTTTCTTGTATTATATCTCAAGATAATTATCTAAATTACTTGAAAAAATATTTGTCCTACAAAATCAATGGTTTGATCAAAGAGTCCCCTCTTTCCAACATGTATCGATAACGAGGTCATCGTAAATTATTACTAACAAGCTGATTTTTATTTTTTACTTAGTTAATTATTAGTATTATTTTACTATTGTACTTTCGTGATACGTTTTTCCGGTCCTACGCTTAAAAGATATAATACACATCCCTTATGTAAAAATAATTACTATTGTAAGTATAAGTTGAATCTTTGTGAATAGCTTCGTCAATCAGTCGTCCAACAATTTCTCATGCGAAAATTTCTCGAGAACCTTCTCATTTTTGAAGTTGGTTGAAAATTGGTCTAGCCCATATCGAGTTCTAAGTGTTGTAACAAACCCGTCTTGTTTTATATATATAGATTATCTGTAAATCAAATTATAATGTTTAATAAATTAAAACTTTAAGGTGAGTTGAAGTCCTACTAATATAAACGCGAAATTTTGTTAGTATGTAATGTGTGTTGCATCAAAAACGAATGCTTAGAATTTAGATTAAAAAACAGGGTACCTTTAATTCCGGTATTGGCGCAGTATATAATAGAACTATAACACAATAAACGGAAATCCGCCTTACTCCTTTTTTAAGTCGATTAAAAAGCTACTTTTTAAGTATTTAAGCTCGAAATATAAGTTAATTATTCGGTCTATAGCGCGAAGGTCACTCAAACCGGACTTAAACGAATATCCCCATCATTATAATTTTCCGCTGCCGTTACCTGATTATCGTATTTTTAACCGACTTCAAAAAAGGAGGTTTCGCAATTCGACCGTAAATATGCTTTCTTTAATCTTTATTAAATTCGGAACAGACTAAGCTTTGAGCTACGGTATGTCTATAGGCTTCTTTTAATTGCGTAAAAAGGCTTGAATAAGAGGAAATAAAAATTAAAACTTTGTATGAAAATTCGCTATTTCACCTTGAGTTTCGCAGCTGTCAACGTTTAATGTTCCCGTTGAATCGGTTAAGCTCCCCTTAATTTAATGAACGTATTAAAATAACCGAATTGATAGAAAATACAGATTGCGAAATAATTGTTAGTATTTGCACGAGCAAAGCCGGGGCGAGCTGCTAGTGTTAAGAATAACCATATTATTATAAGCTTAAAAAAAGTTGAACTTAAAAAGTGTTGTGTCAAAAAGCACAGACAATTAGTCATTGTAATTTATTCAATACTAAGCAACTGATTTTATATAGATATTTCTATGTTTAAAACTTTTAAAACAAAGAAATATTGAAGCAACCAGCTAAGAATGTAAGATAGTAAGTTCCTAACAAAAATTTGCAATATTTTGATTGAACTATGAGATGGCCTTGTGTATACGCGCGGAGTACGATGGACAGACAGTACCCACTTTCTCTAAAAAACAACGCGTTTTGTAACCATTGTACCAATAAAACCTCCTTGAGTCATAACTCCTTTCACTCACCTCCCAAGGACTGGCCATCGAGAACCGCCGTCAGAACTGTCACTATCAAAAAAAATAAACACAACCTTCCCTCCATTTTTTAAACTGGCCACTTATTTTTTTTTTTTATATTTCGAATACGATGTCCGCGTACCGCGACATTCTTACAGACTCTGTCCAACACATGACATTTACACGGCTTGTGGTTACCGTTCTATATTCGCTCATTCTAAATACAAACTTAATATAAAAGCATAGAGTTCAAATTCAAATAATTCTTAACGATTGCCAACTTGACTCATAATCAAGATCGTTATTTTGAATTGTACTTTATTTGTAAAGGAAATAAAGTTCATTTTTGATTAATAAAGTAATTGAGTGCTTCCTTATAGAAGTGCGGTTGCTGTTGAAAGTGACTTTACCGGTTTTAAAGACACCGCGTTGAAGTTAACACGATAAATGATTTTATTTTCAAGGAAACTATTAGTCATAATGGGTGTTTCTTTTAATTCATAAGTGTAATGTGAATTGCAATTATTGTTTATTAAAATCATTAATTAATATATTATCATGTTATAGATAGTTAGAAAGATAAGATATGGGTTGTTTTCAAGGCATAGTAATTTAGTAAAGATAGTGAGTTTCATATGAAGTTGAAGAAAGTTATTAATTCGACTGCATAGGTATTTGTGTTACTTGAGAACGTCAGATTGGATGTGCCAATTTTAATGCTTTTATTTTAAACCCCGTCCTTCTTATTGTTGAATGTGTATAAATTACAACTACTTATTACGTGAACAAATAAAAATATAATATAAAAATATTTAGTTTTTATTTGTGTCTTAAAAATAAGATGCAAAAAAAGTTTATTCACATTAATTTAATTTCGAAAACAATTGCACAACAATAAAAAAGAGATCATTTTAAATTCAATGGCAAGTAACATAAGGAAAGAAAAATAAATTTAATATTTATCCTCGAAAGATTTGTTTTCGTAAAATTGTATAACTTATAAATAATAAAATCTATACATAGCAATCTATTTTAATATAAGATAGGATCTATTTGTTTATACGCATAAAAAATTAAAGATAAAATTGTATAATTATTATATCTACAGATAAAAAATATTGTTTTTTACAAAAAGCTGCTAATAACGTCCTGAGAGGTTTAATGTACATGTATTAATATTATATGAAAGAAAAAACATAGCTTATTTACATGACAGATAATAATTAGTACTTAAAATTACGTTTTAAATCATGTCTAATAATATTCCATCCATACTAATATTATAAATGCGAAAGTAACTGTCTGTCTGTCTGTCTTTCCATCACGCTAAAACTACTGAGAAAATTAGGACGAAATTTGGTACAAAGAAAGTCTAAAGCCTGGGAAGGACATAGGCTACTCTTTCTTTAATCCATCCCCGAAAAGGTTGCGCGAGGGGTTGAAACTCTTTATAATTTTACGCTTTCTCGGCCAAACCGCTGAACCGATTGTAATGAAATTTGGTACACAGATGGTCTAGAGCCCGAGATAAAACATAAGCTACTTTTTTACTGTGAAAAGGATTATAAGGGGTGAAGGGGGGGGGGGGGGACAAAGTTTATATGAAAGTCCACGCGGACGGAGTCGCGGGCAACAGCTAGTAGGTATATAAATCTAGCTACAATAGAAAATATTATATTACTGAGCATTTATGCTTATTGAATTCTTCTTATTGAATAGAAATTGCGCATTGATGCTTAATACTAAATGTTAAGGGCATTTTTTATTAGTGATTTTGCTATTGAAAATTAACTCTAATATTACTCTTACTTATATAATAAATGCGTCAGTTTATGAGGATATATTATGGTTGTTTTGTTGATGTATTGATGTTATGGTCTAAGATCCGGCTGCAGGAATAATAAGCTCATCTATTTTTTGCTTGAAACTGAATTTTTATGTATATTTATAATTAGGAGAACATATATTTATCAGGTTGCCTATCAAAACTTGGCCGCTAGTATTTTTAATAAATTTTTTTAAAATAACGTCTACATCACGGCAATTTAAATGAAGATTAAAAAAAATCTTCTGAATGATCTTCTAAATGTTGTATATTTTTTCGTAATTTGATAACGACTTCCCTATCTCTGTAGTGTATAACTTTGTTGTGTTTATTCTTAGTCGGGCACTGTTGTCAGAGTGGTCGTGGTTCATGGATAGGTATAGGTATATAGGTAGATAGGTATTTCGGTCGTCAGCTATGTGGAGAGTAGTTTTCCCGACGATTTGCTTCCATCTCGTTCGGTTATTTACCTTCTTCTTTTTTTTATTTTTTTTTAGTAGCCCGTAGGGATCCCACTGCTGGGCAAGGGCCTCTCCCAAAAATTTGGGAGGAATTGCCATAATCTTCTTTTTAAACGGTTTTATTTATCACCCCGTTTGTTTTATTATTTCATGGTCATTATAGCTTAGTAGTGTAGCTTAGAAGTCGATATATTTCCCAGGGCTGATGACGTCACGGATCCAGCTGGCGGTGGTGAGCACGTTGTGGTAGATGCCGGGCTGGTGGTCGACGCCGCAGCCGAAACCAGCTGACGTGATGCCCACCAAGTAGTACCTACCGTTGTCTTTCACTATTAGAGGACCTCCGGAATCACCTGGAATATGTTCGCCGTCCATTTTAATTTATTATTAAATTAATTATTTTGTGGAGCCTGGGCATTTTGCTACACCTTATATTACAAACTGTTTTGGGATGTCAATAATCCATACTAATATAATAAATGCGAAAGTAACTCTGTTTGACTGTCTGTCTGTTCATCACGCTAAAACTACTGAACCGATGATTAGAACGAAATTTGGTTCACAGAACGAAATAGTTTAAAGCCTGGGGAAGGCAAATCAACCTCCCAAAAGGTTACACGAGGGGTTGAAACTTTTTACAATTTTACGCTTTCACGGCCAAACCGCTTAACTGATTGTAATGAAATTTGGTACACACATGGTCAAGAACCTGAGATAATACATTTGCTACTTTTTAAATAGAAAAAAGCTTATAAGGGGGCAAGGGGGTGTCAAAGTTTATATGAAAATCCACGCGGACGGAGTCGCGGGCAACAGCTAGTTATAAATATTGATATTGGTTAGCAATAGAAATTTATTTTAGTTAAATGCCAGTGCAAAGCCGGGTCGCGTTGCTAGTGATAAAAAATAAAACAAAAATACCTAAACAGGCGTCCTGATGTCCATCTGAATGTCCTGCACAGATCATCTCTGAATGAATTTCGACAGAGATCTGCTTGCTTTTATGCCATTTTATACATTGTTCTTTGCCTGTTGAAAAACGAAAAGATAGTAGTGTTAGTTTGGGACAAACCTAGCATTTTATTTTAACTCATAGGTACCTACGAGTTTTAATTGAACATATTTTTAGCCTGTATATATGTTTAGTACTTAAGGCTTAGCCTATTAAAATTAACGTTTGTAAAGCCTATTTACCATCCAAAGAAAAGTCTTTGGATTGATATTGATTTGATATATTTGTCTTTGGAAAATATTATAATAAATATAAAATATTATAGCTATATAATAACTATAAAATATAACTAATATATATGTTTTGATATTATAAGATAACATGATGTACTATATAGGTACTTTCAGTGTATGTGCTAAGAATCACTATCGTGGACTTTTCATTTCATGGACTCCCAAATTTTTCGCTGACATAGATCCCTAGGGGTCGTAGATCACCTCGGAAATCACTGCTCGAAGTAAATAAATCACAATATCGGCCACCTGATCTTACAAATGTAGAAACTTACTCAAAATCGGCACAGTCGCCGACCTCAGCAAATTAGTCCCAGTATGTCCCAAACTCGTATCAGTTTTGCCCCATCCTGCGATGACTCCTGACTTCCCTCCCAGCTTGATCTCCAAGTCAGGCAGACAGATCGGGAGGATGTTACTAGTATACGCTATCGGCCTGGATAGGTGCAGAATAGCTATGTCATATCTGTCAGGTTGGGTTGTTCGGAACTGGAAAAGGGGGTGAAGAGTTTTGTGGAGAACCCTGGAATTTAAAATAAAGGTACTATTAAAGTATGAAGCTATAATATACATCGTGTATAATAGACTGGTATGGTACGCGTCACGAATCTTTAGCGCTGAACGAAACTTGCAAAGAAGTCAAAAAGAAGGTATCGAGGTAACGGCGCGGCGCGCGGGGCGCGTGATCGTCGGGTGCGCGAGCGTTGAGTGGTTGTCCCAGTCGTGTTGTCTTTCTCGCACTAATACGTCAATTACGAGCGCAATTCTAACGATGCGCAGCTATTCTCGTCCAGCGCTAAACATAAATGACGTCTACTGTACATCAAATCCAATGGTTTATTCTATTATCTTATCAATCCAGACGCAACCCGCGTCCTGTTACCGGCATTAATACATAAACTAGTTGTTGCCCGCGACTCCATCCGCATGGACTTTCATATAAACTTTGACATCTCTTTAGCTCCGTTATAATTCTTTTTTCTAGTTAAAAAGTAGTCTATGTTTTTTCTCAGGCTCTAGACCATCGGTGTACCAAATTTAATTACAATTGGTTGAGTAGTTTTGGCGTGAAAGTCTAACAGATAGACAGACAAACAGAGTTACTTTCGCATTTATAATATTTGTATGGATTATACACATAATGGATTTCCTCTAGAATCACTCAGTCTGAAGAAAAACCCTTATGAAAATTGGTTGCTAAGTTTTAAAGATTTAAGCATACATAAGGACATCTAAATAAATCTAATCTAATATTATTATTATATTATTTTAACTGTTATTACTTTAATATTATTAATTTTATTTTCTAATTTGAATAAAATCGTAAGCAAATTGTACCTAGTTAAGTATGAGGAAGCTCTGTAATAATTTAAGAAAAAAACTGTAAACTGTATATATATATATGTAGAAGTAAACAAAGTTTCTAGACGATAACCCGGAAGGCCACAACACCCTGTGATGACGGGTGCCTTAAAAAAAAACATTCGAGGAAGAGATCTAGAGATCTCATTCCATAATTCGCCAATTTTCCATATGAACGTGGAATAAACCCATTTCGTTCGCTGATGCGAACGCTGAACTGAACGAATGAACTATCATTCCTATATAGGAACAGTATACCAACCCCAGTTGCATAGCGGTGTGCTCCCCCGCGCTGGTGTCCAGGGCTCCGAGCCACACTGCGATGTCACGAACACGCGCCCGAGACACGCAGTGGGCTGCTGTTACTATATGACGACGGGAAACTAGACAATGAGAAGAACTTTTGGTTAACTTTTAGGAGGATAGATTTCTTCGTCACTTTACGATTTGCTTAATTAACGAAAATATTTGTAGAAATATATAAATACTAGCTGTGGCTCGTGGTTTTACCCGCGTAGTTCCCGTTCGCGGGGCAATACCGGGATGTAAGCTATCCTGTCTGTTAAGTTAAATGAAACTTGTGCAAATTTAATTTAAAATCGGTTCAGTAGTTTGGGAGTCAATCGCGGACAAACAAAGTGACATCTAATTTAATACAGTGTGCTACAAAACAAGTGTCCGACCCGAAAACCTCTTACCGGTAGTAGATTCTTATTTTGGTTTCGCTTTGAAAAACTAACATAATTAATTTTTCCAAGCAAAAAAAATAAACTAAGCAAAATTGCCAACATCGTCTCACGTTCAGGTGCTCTGCTAGCCATAGGGTCTATAGGGTCTACGACCCGTGTCTGAGTTGCCAGCGTTTGTAAATTTAATTGAATTTGGGTAATTTTTTCAATAGAAACATAATCTTTAAAACTTTATTGCATTGTTATTTTTAGATATAGATTTTTTGTTTTATTTTATTCGAAAAGGTTCTTAGATAGAGAATATTACCCTTCAGGATCGGACACATGTTTTGTAGCACACTGTATATTAAGATATACATATAAAGATATCAAATCTTAGTAGCTTTT
The DNA here is from genome assembly GCA_026213755.1 of Eurema hecabe. Lineage (NCBI taxonomy): Eukaryota > Metazoa > Arthropoda > Insecta > Lepidoptera > Pieridae > Terias > Terias hecabe. The sequence goes on along the minus strand of JADANM010006970.1, from coordinate 2,179,042 downwards.
ATCAAGGGCAATAAAAAAACTATAAAGTGACCTGAGTAACTTCTAACTCACTTAGGACTCCTCCACACTGGTACTCGGATATCCTGACATGTGCTTGCCAGGGCAGCTCAGCGTACCTCGCTTCTCGACCACCGATGATTCTCTTTTGAAGAACCCTTGTTGATGGTATACCGCATTCCACCTGAAAATTACAGTCCGACATGTTTTAAAGGTATTCTGATAAGTAGCTTCACTTCACTTTCGTTCATTTTCCAAGCCTGCTAAGCGATAAAGCCATGTGTCATGTTCATTTTTAAGTGTATTCGTATACGATAACGCGTTAAATAAATTCGGCTTCCGTTTTTCCTAGGGAGGCCCTGTTTAAGGTTTGGTTGAATTGGCTCCTAAGCAGATCAGGCGTGATCGTGGTTAAATAGTTGCTTATCTTTCATATACTCGTAAAATTAATAGCAAAATGTTTTGGTAAGCGCATAACTCGATAACAGCTGAACCAATTTACATAATTTTTTTTTAGAATATTCGTGGATGAACAAGGATGGTTTTTTAAGCAACAAAAATTGAAGGTGCAGAGTATAAAATATATAATAATAAGTCGCTTTGGGGCAGCTAGTTAATCATAAAAAAAAAATAAATAATTTAATGTACTAATGAGTACCTGATTTACATCCTCATCAACTCTCCGCCGAAACACGCTGGGAGGTAAAACATTCCTTTGAGGTACCACTCGTAGTTTTGGAGGTACCTTGTATCTCCAATCACCGGACGGGATGCTGAGAAATAACAACAGAGTTTGTTAATACAATGATTACACTTTTTTTAGTACGATCTTGCTGGTTCTTCTGTGTACAAAGTGCCTTCGTAATGATTGTTTTGTAATTCCGTGATGATTCAAAAGTGTTGCTATATGTAGTCTAGTAGAATGAAATATATTTGACGTTGATTTTTCTGTTTGGCCCTAACCAAGCTAGTCTATAGTAATTTATAACCTGATACAGAATTCTTTGTATATTAGAAGTAAGAAGATTTTCTCTACCTGTTATCCAACTCTTTCTCTTCACTCACACAGCAAGAGAACAGCCAGCTCTCTCCGCATCCTTTAGTCCTGGTACCTCCCCTGAGCCAACAGGATATAGACAGGGTACAGGGTACCACTTGATCTCCTGTGCTGCAAGTGGTAGGGTATCCTAGGAAAGAGGCCAGGACTCGTGAGGTTATACCTATGATATATAAAAAACAATTATTACAAGTAATTCTTTCAAGGCTACGTCTGGATTTTTAAAATTTCTATTCGTATCTACACTAATATTATAAAGGCGAAAGTTTGTCAGTGTGTGTTTGTTACTTCTTCATGTCTAAACGGCTGAAGCGATTTCAATAAAATTTGGTATAAAGCTAGTTATACACCACAATAAAACACCCCAGATTATCACAGAGGCTACGTCTTACTGCGGAAAAATACACAATATATATTACCCAATAAACCACGGCTTTATACTACGCTTGGAGAAAATTTATGTGGGATACTGAATAATTGCTAATACAGTATTTAATGCAGCAGTGCAAAGGAGGTAAATAATGTATATTAAAATCTAAAAAAAAACGATCTTTGGGTTTAAAACATTAGTAAAACATTAGTTAGTAGTGTTTTAACTTCGCTTATAATTATGATAAGTCTTTCGCTTATCATAATCATAAGCGAAGGCTCTATCTATAGATAAATAAAAGTAAAAGCACATAGCAAAAATAGTCAAGAATATACGAAATATTATTATACTAGCTATTGCCCGCGACTCCGTTCGCGTGGACATTCATATAAACTGTGACCCTGCCTTTCCTCCCTTATAATCCTCAAAAATTGTAGCCTATGTGTTATTCTGATGTATAAGCTATATTGTGGTAAAGTTTCATTCAAATCCATTAAGTAGTTTTTACGTGAAAGAGTAACAAACATCCATACATCCATACATCCATACATCCATACATCCATACTTACAAACTTTCGCCTTTATAATAGTAATAGGATTTCACAAAAAGTAGGTTTACTATTTTATCAATAATTTCACAATCTCTATCATCGGGGATATAGCTCAGTGGTAGAGCATTCGACTGCAGATCGAGAGGTCCCCGGTTCAAACCCGGGTGTCCCCTAAGATAAACTTTTTTTTTGTTTTTATAAAAAATATAAGAAAATAGTGTTTTAGTCTGTCGCCATAAATGAATATCTAAGAATTGAATATATTCTTAGTTTTATTTATAAATAATTAATTTTTACACTAATAAATTGTTGCCCTTTGAAACAAAACAATACATTTTTGACATTTTTAAAACATAAATCATAATAAATATTATTTAATATTGGGGTAATAACTACATTATTCTAACCCTTGCGGTTTTGCCTCTAATCTAATGCGAATACTAGTTCCATAGAATAACACTATTCAAACAAACAAACTTTTCATCTGTATTTTAATAGTATATTTAAGATAACAATTTCTTACTTACTTTCAATAGCATTCGCTTGACCAACATGAATTATGAGCAAAGGTAAAACCATGCCGAATTCCCGCCATTGCGCCCGCCATCTTGTTTTGGCGCTAATTTTTAATCTGCTTTTTCTTTTTCTAACAGATTTTTTAAAATATTTGTTGCCAGTTTCTCTATTTGCTGATATCAATAGAGAATTCACCGGTTGCATAGTGATTTAATTGTTTTATATTGAATCATAGCGTATGATATATTTCTGAACTGGTATTGTAAAGTCTGTAAATAAAACATATTATTTAATTTCCTTTTAAATAGTAGATAGGAATATATTATAAAAAAATAAAGAAACCCGCTAGTTTACTAACGAATACAAATGTAAATTACAAAATATATTTTACCGGTGTGGGGATCGAACCCACGAACGACCCTTCGCACAGAAAGCAGTTGTGCTGCCACTGCGCCAAGCGGTCATCACTCTAGGTTCCCTATAAGCCAACTTCAGCCAAACCAATTTGGTAGTATTAGCAGTACCAGAACATCAAACCAAAATCGTCATTAGCATTCGCATATACTATAGTAGCTATTCCCCGCAGCTGCGCTCGCATTGAAGCATATTATAAATTAGTTAGACTTATATATACATTATACTCGTACATGCATGAATGCAGGCTGGTTATTATTATTTATTTTTATTTCTTTATGTTCTTCTTCATTAAAACTAATTGAAGCGCAAAAATAATTTATATTAAATTTTATGTATAAACTAAATGACCCCCCGCGACTTCGGTCACGCTGTACCTTTCCTACCCATCCTTAACTTTTTTCATTCAAATGTTTTTTCCTGCTAACTCCCGTTCCCGTAGGAATTTCGGGAATCCCTTTCTTAGTGCACCTCTATGGTACCTAAGTTACGTCCCTTCCAAATTTCAAGTGCCTACGTTTAGCCGTTTAGGCTGTGCCAGTCAGTCGGTCAGTCATATGTCAGTCAGGCAGTCAGTCAGTTTCTCCTTTTATATATTTAGAAGATACTTTAAATGTAATAGAAGTATCAATATTGTTTATTACACAGCTAATCATTTAAATATAATATGCTTAAATTTACTCTTTTGGAGCTTGTTTATAATATTAAGAAAAATGTTTAATAAATGTCCACCAATCTATACAATAGTAAATGCACTATAAAATAACATTAATACAAAGAAAAAAAGCTTATCGCAAAGACATTACAGGACAACACAACATGCACAATACAATTACTATCTATATGTTATAAGGCAATAAGTTTTTTATATAAGTTTAGATGTATTAACTAAAAGAATATTTTTTATTGAACGTACTGGGCGAATCACATATAATATCGATATCATTGAATCTATTTATATGTTTGTAAAATCTAGAAATTGCAGAATTGGTTCCAAATAAAAAAATTATCTCGGGATCTACTGAACTGATTTAAAAAAAATTATTTCACCAATAAAAAGCCACACTGTTGCCGAGTGTCATAGGCTATATGGAAGGCCGAAAAGGATAATAAATATTATGCCCAACGAAGTGGGCACGGGTCAACTAGTATTATTTATAATATGACTAGCTGTGTTCCGCGGTTTTACCCGCGTAATTCCCGTTCCCCGGGGCAATAACGGGATGTAAGCTATCCTATCTTTTAAGTTGGTTCAAACTGCACATGGTGTGCGAATTTTATTATAATCTTTTAAGTTGTTTAGGAGTCCATTGAGGACAAACATTGTGACACGAGATCTATATATATTAAGATATGATATTTGTAAAAACAAGCGCTGTTCCGCCGACAAACTGCTGCGCAATTTCGCGGGATGCAAAAACTTTTATATTGTTTAGAATTAATGAAAAATATTAAATAAATAAATAAATACTGTCCGTCTAAAAGGTGGGACAAATAGAGTTATTTTTATACGTTTTTATACGGTTAGCGACCGCATATGAATACTAGTATAAAAATATCTTTCTTTAATTAACAAGATGATAAAAATAAACACGCATAGGTACCTGTTATTAGCGAGGGAAAGCTTAAATCCATGGTCTAATAAGTTTTCGGGCCGTGACCTTACACGGTCTCATTTGCAAATTACTAATTATATAAAAAGAAATGTTGTTTATATTAACTAGGAAAGTCATTGATTTTATTGCTTTTGACTTTGTTATGTTATTAACGCGAAATTTTGTTAGGATATCATTACATAGTATAGAGCATACTCGCTTTTTTCTGTCTCTATCTTTGTATGCTTAACTTTAAATTTACGCTACCGATTTTGATGCAGTTTTTTTTATAAAATAGAATGATTCAAGAAGAAGGTTTTTGTGTATATCATGCATAAAGGCCGGAAAACGGCGGCGGGCGACTAGTATTATAAAAAATATACAATAATAATAAAAAAGAAAATGTTTTTGAAAAAAATGTTTAACGTATTTCTTAAAAAATCCATAAATAAATGCGTCATACATTTTAATGAAAACATTTTTCATTATAACTGTTTTTATTTCGCAAAACATAAAAGCCTGTTTTGAAAACGTATTGTTTCTTTTCTATTTTAATATTCCTATAGCTATGAATCATCAAAATACTGATCGAGACGACTCAAATATAAAAAAGGGCCGCCTTATTATAGTACGCGTCATTTATGTTTAGCGCTGGACGAGAATAGCTGCGCATCGGTAGAATCGCGCTCGTAATTGACGTATTGGTGCGAGAAAGACAACACTATGGGGAACCAATCAACGCTCGATACCTTATTTTTGACTTCTGCGCAGGTTTCGTTCAGCGCTAAAGATTCGTGACGCGAACTATACAAAATAGTAATCTCTGTACAAACTTTTATACAGTTTCCTTGGCTTTTTGCCTACATAATCAGATAAGCTTTAAGACAATAAAATATTGAATAAGTTCGTATGAAATAAATTAATTTATTTACATTTTAAAAGTGAACAATGAAAGAATTCAACATACTATTATCGCAAATTTAATAACTGAATGGCTCAAGTTTTGCAAATAAAAAATAAAATAGTCTCTTTGTGTGTTTAAATATTTAAAACTACGTAACCGATTTTCATGTGGTTTTTTTATCAGATAGAGTGATGGAAGGCTTATGTGTATACCTAATTCATACATAAATGCGGGTAGAACCGCAGAGCGCGATTAGTATATATATTTGTATAAAAGCTTCAAAACAAAGCGAAAGAAAGCTATAATATAGCTAACCCTTTCTCTCACAATTTTGCAACAAAACATGTTTTCACTTTTGTTTCCATTTTGAAAAACAATTTCAAATTTAGAACAAAAATGCGGGCCGCAATACATCTGCAATACACTCACTTTCACTACACCCTTTCACTTGGCTAAATATACCGCAGATAACAAACGTTCTAAATTCAAACTCGCGTCAAAACAAAAACAATATTTTTTTTACGAAATCGTCTCTATCCGGTACCAGTATAACGTTCCGAATTCAAACTCGCGTCACGTCAAAAAAATATACGAATCAATTTCCCGCGACAGCGTATTCTAAATTCGAACTCGCGTCAAATAGCAATTGTTTTTTTTTTTAATGAATCGTCTGCTTTCCGCGGCTGTGTGACGGAGACTGAGCTTTTTGAAATCTGGCCGGTAAAGCCGGTCGCCAGATTATTATAGCTATAAGAAAGTAGATGGAGGTTTAATGATAAGCTATCGATGTAAAAGTATTTCAAAATAAACGGCCTTTGCTTTAATTTCTCCGGCCTGATAATGCCTTAAGGTTAGTTGTTAGTTAATTATATAGTTACTAGCTGTTGCTCGCGACTTCGTCCCCGTTGATTTGTTTTTTTCATTATTTCTTCGCTCCTATTAGTCGCAGCGTGATGTTATGTAGCCTAAAGCCTTCCTCGATAAATTATTTATTCAATAAAAAAATAATTTTTCAATTCGAACCAGCAGTTCCTGAGATTAGCGCGTTCAAATAAACAAACAAACAAACTCTCGAGCTTTATATATTAGTATAGCTATTTAACTGTGTATGTTTTTTATATACGGTGTGTATATATTAATCTTATTATTATTAATTGTCTGTGACCCCTACCCGTTGTAAGACGAAATGCAGTGGGTTTTTGGTCATTTATCTTTGGGTATTCTTTAAATCTTAATATATACAAATCTCGTGTCACAAAATTTGTCCTCAAAGGACTCCTAAACCACTTAACCGATTATTATAAAATTCGCACACCGTGTGCAGTTCGATCCAACTTAAAACATAGGATAGCTTACATCCCGGTATTGCCCCGGGAACGGGAACTACGCAGGTAAAACCGCGGGACACAGATAGTATTTATATATAAAGAAAGATCGTATACTTTGTTTGAATGTACCTCTGACACATTTCAAAAAACCTTTTTAGAATAATATCATTTTTATTAGGACCGTATATTTATTATAAGACTAGGTGTATTTCGTGACTTTCCCGTAGATTTCTATTATTATAATTAAAAAGTTTCTTAAGTAATGTAATATTTTATAGTACTTTGTCGTTAATGATATTTATTTTACTTTATTTTCTTAATTAAACTAATTTGGTCGAAGATCTCGTTTTTGCGTATTAATGCTGTCATACATAACATGTTACATAATGTTTCGCTTCTATTAATTAGTCAGAGAGAGATGGACAGCTTTTCTCAAAAAAAAGACTATCCAACACACAAATAATTTTTCAATTCGAACTAGTAGTTCCTGATATGGGGCGTTCAGACAAACAAGCCTCAATATTTATCAAAAAATATATCGTGAAGTGAGACTTTATAATTTAAAATGTGTAAAGGTAAAACTTATAGACCAAAACATTCGAATACACTTTAAGCCTTATCAAGACATAAAAACGTTATAGTGTAAACAGCGCCATCTTGTGAAATAGCTTTAAATATATTAAGTGGTAGCTTAAGTTCAATAGAGCCTTTCAAGGTTGTATCTGAATGCGCAATTTAAAATTATTTTAACTAGATGGCGTTGTTTTGTATTATTATTGACATGAAAGCTTTTTTTATTAATTTAACCAGCGTTTTTAATTATTTTCTAAATAATTATCAGATTAAGTTAGTGTAAAATGTGTAGGAAGAAATTGTTAAAAACCTACACAGAAAAAACCTTTAAATAATAAAATATTAGAATTAAAATAACTGCTTGGTGCTCGTTGAACTCTTTTATAATAAAGTTTACTTTTGTCATACACAAAATATTTCACGATAAATTAAACTACTTAAAGCATTATTACTTATAAATTACATAGTAATATTTTTTTCCATTTACTTTACTTATTATTTTTGTTAAATTTAAATGTTTCAGTTCAGTTATATTCAGTTCAAAAGTCGAATAAGAAATATTGAGGAAGTATAACTTAGCACATAATTAAGCTTTTCTGGCTTTTCTTAATAGCTCTTGCCTGGGATTGGAAAGTTAGAAAATTAATTGCCATAGCTTGACTTCCTATATGAAAATTTCCTTTACACGATTCTAATTTTTACATTCAAAAGTATAAAATAAAGCCTAGCTGCGTCGGGTGGCTTTACTCGCGTACCAATAATAAGGTACTTAATCATAGAGCTTAGTAAAAACATTGTAGGATTATAAAAAATACATTTGAAATGGCATATTTATGTTGTTATTGTGCAAACAAACAGACAATCTATCACATCCTAGTTTATATTAAATCAGATTTAATATCACCATACAACCTTCTTTATTGTTGCCTTTAATTACACATGAGTATTGTGTAAAAATGTCCAATAGGGACAATACACTTCCATTTGTCGTAAAAATATGTCGAAACTCAAAACTATCTATCCACTGGCTGCTAAAAAAATTAAAAAAAAACAAAATCTCAAATCGTTCCAATTTCAAAAATCCTGTTTACAGCTGGCCGCAACATTTGGGCGTGACGTCACCCGTTGCCGAGCAACACAATCACTGTCTTCTGTTACGTAACCAGCGCGTCACAGTCATTTACATAACCTCTCTCTTAGGGACAGCTAAGACAGAACAGAAAAATGATCCAGCCATACCTAGGCTACAAGTAAAACACGACCTCATTGCTACCACATAAAGCTCAAAATCAATTTATCAGAATTGTGTGACGTTGACGCTTTATATCGGTTTCGCTGCCAAGCAATTTTCCGCTCAAGCCCAAACTAATAAAGTCGTTTGTCCAATGTTGCATGTATTGGTAGATGTATTTGTTAGTTCTGTCTGAAGTGACCCCTAGTGGGGATCGTGGGGATCCCTCTCGTCAGTCCGCGACCGACTCTCAACCGTACAACACGCGATGATCTAAGCCCCAAAGCCGCTCGGACTTAAACACCGAACAGTGGAAGATGAAAGTGAAATTCCAATAGCAACATGTTAGCGAATAGTATGAAAGTGTTCTTGCTCATGCTCGCGTTTACTAGGGCCGAACGGAGCCGCGCGCTGAGCCTAGCTTACCCCCCGCGTAGTGTCCCCATGTTCGTCCCAAAACGGTACCACTCTCGCGTGTTGTTCCTCGATGAGGACGAATTCGGCCGCGGGGAGATCGACTTGACGGATAAGAGAAGAACAGAGAGGATCAAATTTGACGATACTTCAGATTACGAATTCACCTCTGAGGATGGCAAGGATGTGTCGAACAACGAACGCTTTTACGAACAGCGGTACAGGGGGTTGTATCCGAAGTTCTACCAGGGGCGGTATGGAAGGACATATGCCCCTGGATTCTCCTTCGAACCATACACTCAATATGCCCCTCCCAGGACCAGTTACTACAGCCCTTCGGGGGGCTGGCGGGCCAGATCCCCTCGCGTAGTCTTCCCCTATTCGCCCGAGACGGGGAACTCGATCCACACCAACTCTCACTCGGGCCCGAGTTTGAATGACAATGTTGTGTTTCGTGAACAAAGCATCGGCGCAAACGATATGGCGCCCGAGGATCAGTTGCAGGATATCGCCGGAGACGCTTTCACCGAGAGAGGTGAGTTATGCAATTTTTCGCAAATATCTTTAGATAGATTGCGGTGCTGACCTCACTTATGTAACACGAACGTTATACGAAGTATTTTTGCTTTTAAAATTAGCAGTTATAAACGCTTTAGTAATTAAATATACGCTTAGAAGTTAAGATTAAAATAACCAAGAATATGATCATCTAAAGAGTATAAAAAGGGCTTATTACTACATTTTGGAAAAACAAAAGAAAAACGAATAGTTTCAAATATAGGTTGACGTTAGCAACAACGTTTAACTTTCATATAGTTATCGATAAAAAAATCGATTGAATATTTGATATAAGAAATTTGGATGCAAGCGTCATAAATGGTTAGTTCATGTGTTAGTGAGTTGTTAAGTTTTTTTTTATTCTATTAAGTGGTGAGACGAGCTGGAAGCCCTCCTGATGGTAAGAGAAACGCCAGCCTATAACTAGTACTACCCAGAACTTTGCTCAGGGCAGGGGTGCACTATATTGACGCTCCCCACTTTGAGTCATAAGATGTTAAGACTCATTATTGGATAAAAGGAAAAAATAAGGTCTCTCTTGTAACCGAAGCCACAATGGAACTTTTACCGATTGTGTTAAGGTGTTCATGTGCACGCATTTCCCACAAATAAATCATTATTTCACTGTAGTAACTCGTATTTAATCTGTTTAACGTCTGACGTTAGTTTTAAAGATGTCATTCCATATAAAAACTGAATTATTAGATATTTCACGAACAATATTATAATGAATTCGAAAAATTACTTAATTTGAGGAGTTATTTTGGATTTACTTAACCGAAATAGAGCCTTTAACTAATAGAAAGTTGCATTATTCGTGAGTATCAAAGGCTTTTATATATCTCGAAAAGTATTTACGAACTTAAAACATTTTTCGTAAGTAAAACTGTGGTACACAATAATACATATGTATTATCTTAATAATGAAAATATTTTTTATTTCAATAACATTTTTTTGTAATTTAAAAACAACTACAAAGCAAAGAAAAGCAATAAAAATAAAAGGAAACGACACTAATTATTGTCAGTTTAATGTTAGAAACACTAAAACGGGAAAAGAATAGACGACTGTTAAAATGTTATTTTGAAACATATTTCATGCGATTTTAGTTTTTATTAGCATAGAAATAAATACGCATATTGCTCGCATATAGCAACACTCTCATTTTTATTATTCGCGTGACAATATGTAGCGTGTATCCAAATGTAGGGAACTTACGTTTTTAATTATCTGTGGCTAAATGAAAGAAGGTTGAGTTTTCGCGGTCTTTATCCGCCATTTTGTGTTTTTTACCGCTTCAATTTGAATAAAAAGTGACAGCGTTCTTTTGTGAAATTTTGTTTAGGAACTGTACAAATAAATAAAAAAATATGAATGTGTATTTATATTTCTAATTTAGTTGTCTTCATAAAAATCTGTCTTATTTTTCGGTTACCAATTGAGTGTGAATACGCCCAAATATATTTCACGTCCAGTAATTCAAGCTCCGACATTGTAATAATTGTGACCTCTTGGCGCAGTGGTATCACAATTTCCTTACACGAAAGTTTGTGGGTTCCATTCCCACACTGGAAAAAACATTTGGATATTTGTATCTTTTTGGGGTGTGGGTGTTGCTATCTCTGATCTCGACATAACCCCCCGACAAAAAAGGACGAGATATCTTAACAATGTCTAAACACAATAAGAGTGTAAGTAATAAATTTATTAAAATCCAAGTTCAAACAATTATTTTTGGAAAAATTAGAACATGAATAGTCACGCACTGGCTAATTAATTAAATAAATATGGTATTGTTGTATATTTAAAGTTAAAATTAAATGGTCAATTAAGTATGTTATCAAAAATGAGCGCATCTCGCCCTCAAACTTAAAAGTTTGGCGAGGTTTTTATGTAAATTTATATCTGTATCTTTTGTTAATTAATAAAGAAAAAAAAAAATTATAATAATACGATTAAGGTCGCAAATTTAGGCGGACGCTATTGACTTTCCACAGCCATACACACAAACACATACACATACACTTTCGCTTGCGCAACAAGTGTTTTCATGTCAAAACTAATGATGTAACGGACACATAGTGATGTATTAAGTATTTTGTTTGACTATATTATATAGGACCTGTTATCTGTTAAATAAATTAATACAGAAAAAAGTTCTATTGCTACTAAAATACAAATTAAAAACATTATAAAATCAATACATACAAACAGAAACGTAGCCAAAGGCGACATCTCAGCTAATGCTATCCTGAGAGCGAACTTTCAGCGCTGGTTTTCAAGTGCCGCCCGCTCCCTGAGATGTCATTTGGTAGTAGGGAGAAGTTAGCTTCCTCATGCAGTGTTCCTGAACACATACGACTTGAAGACCTGCAAAATAAAAGCGTGCCTTTCCTTAGTATGCCGGCAACAGACTCGGGACGACGCGAGTAATAATACGCCTGCTCGTTTGCCCTCTCTTATACCTGACCCTATAAAAGTTCATATTTACCGTGTTTATTGAAATTTTGACAATTGACATTTGACACTAAACAATAGTTTAAAATTAATGCGGATGCGGATAGATGTCACTCATTTAATAGAGCCTTGCTGATTCTTCTCTATCTGTAGAAACTGCCTTCTGAACCGTTGGTAAATCTTTTGTTTTTTAATACTATGACGATTCAAAAGTGTTACTATATGTAGCCTAGTTTAATAAATATTTGTTTGACTTGCCTACTACGATGATAAGATGAGTCTTCCTGAAGGACATTTTCCTCTCATTTTCTTTAATTTCATTGATCATATCATGAAAGAAATCGTATCAGACCAGCTAGTAACGTAAACATAATCTCTCATCTCTCAATCATCTCATCTAAATTCGCCATACATTACCTACTACGTATAAAAGCCTTAAATATGAATAAGATAAACACAACATTAACGCCTTTTTCCATCATCGCCAAACAAAACACGAGCGTGAGAAGTCGGGAGAAATGTTAGTTTCACTACACAACAAAAAGATACTATCTACCACGCATTGTGTTAACGAAAGTATAAGTTTAAATTTATTTCGTGTTCAGATCGTTATTTGAAAGGTAAATATTTTAATTAATTTATTGTTGGGAGGTTCGCACGCGGAAATGTGTTATGACGTTCCATGTAGAGGAAGATGTAGCCTTCCTCTTGACCAATCAAACAACTGACTGGCCTTTGCGCCACAATAGTTCGATGTCGAGAAGTTGTATTAACAGTGTGTTACATAACAAGTGTCCGATCCGAAAACCCCTTACTACATACCGGTAGTAGGTCCAAATTTTATTTTATTTATTTATTTAACACTTCGTTACACATAACAATATAAACCTTATAAAATAGAAAACATTGTAGTAACTGGCGGCCTTATCACTTAAGAGTGATCTCTTCCAGGCAACCAAGTCAGAACAAAACATACAAATTAAACAATAATAGACACATTACAAAATACTTACACATAATAAAATACTACATACATACATAAACATAAATACATTTTGCTATAGTTTGGAAAAAATAACATAATTAATTTTTTTAAACACCGTCTCGCGTCCATGCTAGCATAGGCTGCAATGCGTACGTGAGTTGCCAGCATTTCTGAATTTGCTTTAATTTGTGTACATTGTGCAATAGAAACATAATCTTTAAAACCTAATAAAGATTTTTTATTTCATTTAATTCGAAAAAGATTTAAGAATCCCTTCAGGACTCTATACTCGAACAAATATCATAAGCGCGATTCAGAACTCGGCGCATTAGTTGTTAAAGATACTAAAACGCCAAGCAGAAAACTATTCTTAATTATTGTTATTAAGTTTAGAATACACCTTAAAGTTTTTCTATTAACAAATATGTTTATTAAGTTACTTTACTAAGTGACTTTGTTAACTAGTAAACAAATCAGTCAATGACCTTCTTATTAAACTTTATAAAAATGAGATTGCATAACGCTTAGTCCCAACTTAAACTTATCGTTCAGTTAAGCATATGCAAGTAACGGGGCATCTGGTTTGGAACTTACGCAACTTAAATTTTTCCATAATCTCAACATATGTTTGTAACTGTAAATAAACTTAACGGCCTTAACGGCATTTCTATGATATATTGTCATTTATTTATTTATTTAATCACTCTTAGTTACAATATACAACATTAACATTTTATTCGATACAACATTTGTAACAGGCGGCCTTATCACTAACGTGCGATCTCTTCCAGGCAACCCATTATTATAAAGAGAAAAAGCACAAAAGAAAATCCGACGGCGATATACAACTTATGCTATTACATATATTATATATTGTATAGAAAATGAATTAAATATATACATATATAAGTTACATAAGATTTTTATTTATTTATACTAGCTACATGCCCCTGCTTCCCTCGCATATATGATGCATGTATTATACACATAAACGTTCCTCTTGAATCACTCTATCTGATAAATAAATCGTATGAGAATCGGTTGAGTAGTTTTTAAGATTTAAGCATACATAGGGACAGATAGAAGACGACTTTGTTTTATATGTAATGACTATGTAATGATTTGTTTATAAAATTATATATGTATGATATTTATCTTTTCATAGTCAAGCGACTGTTTTATCGCTAGAAAGCAACATCTTCCAGGCAACCATGGCTATTGAAAAAAGTTATTTCAGTGTAGAGAATACTTATAGCTTTATAATATAATAATATTAACTATCGCGATAGACGGAAAGAAAGAGAAAGATAATATTCGTAAACTAATAAAAGAAAGAAATAAGGGACGCAGCAGAGAAAAAGATCTCTCTTTCCCTCTGTCGTGTTTGGTATAATATCTAAAACTTGTAAAATTAAAAGATGTTTTAGCTATAGTAAAGTTTTAATTGTAGTATCGATCGGCTCAATATGCAAATATTATAATTAATAAGCCTAAACGATAAAAATGGCGCTAATATTTTCCGGTAACTTTCACGTGCGAATTGCATAATTATGCAAAATTCTCGTTTAATCGAGTGTCGGCTATTTATTTATGTCACGACTTTTTGGCGCCAGTTACGGAAATATCCAGAATAAAGACTAATATCTGTACATATAATAAAAACGTACCGAGTCCCTGTCTGTACATGGAAGATATATGAGAAAAAATATTATAGGAGACCTTTATTAACGCAATAGAACCCAAAACAATGATTTTTGAAATTTTTGTCTGTTTGTCTGTTTGTTTGTGCACGCTAATCTCAGAAACGGCTTATCCTATCTAGATGGGGTTTCAATGATATATTGTGGTAAGCTTCACTTAACATTTAGTGTTTAATTCATGTCAATCGGGTAATAAATAAAAAAGTTATTGCAATTTAAAGAATCACGTTGAACTCGCTGAATGTTTGTTGGCGCGGGTTAGGCATTTTCAAAAATGCTGCCCAAAGTCACTTTTCTACGCGGGCGAAGTCGCGGGCACAGCTAGTAATAAAATAAAACTAGTGGTCGGCAATGTTGAAGGAAAGAGAAGTAAAGGTAGATCACCAGCTCGATGGACCGACTGTGTAGCTGCAGGGTACTAGGAAAATTTACATTAAACAAAATACAGAAGACAGGGCAGCCTGGAGACAAAAAGTGGCTTTCACCAGCTGTTTTTAATGATAACCACGACCCTCAGCCATGAGGAAACGACAGTGAAGAATAAAAATGGATATTTTGTTTAAAAGAAGAAAGAAAGAAACATTTATTCCGGAGCACATTATAAATTTAACAAGACACGCTTAATAAGTAAAAAAATGTTTGTTCGTTCGTTTGTTTGAATTGAATAATTCTTTTTGTGTTAAATAGACCATTTATTGAGGGAAGCTTTAGGCTATTTAACCTCATAATGCGACCGATAGGAGCGAAGCTTTAGTGAAAAATGTTGCAAGAACGGGGAACATTATTCATTTTGGCATGCTTTCTTTGCGAGAGAATTATTCCTCTTTAAAAGATCCAAAATGTATGCCACAGTATACTTATATGAAATATATTTTCTAAATGTGACTTACTATATATAACCTATTAGCTGTTTCCCGCGACTCCGTTCGCGTGGACTTTCATATAAACTTTGACCCTCCCTTTCCCTCTTATAACCCTTTTTTCCAGTTTAAAAGTAGCCTTTGTTTTATCTCAGACTCCAGACCATCTGTGTACCACATTTCGATCGGTTCGGTAGTTTTAGCGTGATGGAAAGACAGACAGACAGAGTTACTTTCGCATTTATAAATTATAATCTTAATATGGAATTAAGGTAATCACATTTAATCCTGCAAAAAATTAAAGTAATAATATAATTCATATTGAAGTAGTTTAAAATATTGTATTTTCTTGAAAACGTACAATTTTAGATTTAGGACATGCATGTTTATTTTGTTCGTTGATGAATCAGATATTTTGACTATTTGACATACTTAATGGTTCTTCGAATGCTTACGTAAAGTATATTACAAAATACGTTAACAGATAATCAACTTACATCTCCTACTTTCTCATGCGATCATGGTAGGTATTTTATAAATTTATTCTTATAACTGTACATTTTCAAGAAACTAAAATAATTAATTTATAGATAGCTAGTTTCGTTATGTCCGTCTGTCAGTGCTGAAAGATGAAACTTTGGCCAAAGTGATACAGTGAAGTCAATTAAGCGTTTGATTTTTACGTAACTGAATAAAATACAATTTCAATATCATATAAAGTTTTGTTACGTCCGTCAGTTCGATTATGATTTACTAGGCTAGTGCTTAAAGATGAAACTTTGGCCAAAGTGATAAAGTAAAGTCAAAGTGACAAAGTGGGTATAAAGTGTCAGGCAATGGACCAAGATTATGCCTAAACGGCGCTAGTATTTTCCGGTAACTTTCACACGCAATTGTATTTTTATGCTAAGCGTTTGAATAATTGGTGTGTTAGTCATTTATTCGTGTCATGACATTTTTGGCACTAATTATAGAAATTTTCGCATCAAAAATCGATTTTAAAATACGAGTACGTAATTGTTAAAGATTTTTTTGTTTCTTATATATTTATTAACTAGCTGTTGCCCGCGACTCCGCCCACGTGGATTTTCACACAAACTTTCATCCCCTATTTTATCCCCTTGAGGGTAAACTTAATCAAAATCCCTCCTTAGCGGATGCCTACGTCATAACATCTACCTGCATGGCAAATTTCAGACCGATCCGTTCCGTAGTTTGGGCTGTGCGTTGATAGATTACTATGTCAGTCAGTCACCTTTGAATTATATATATTTAGATTTATGTTTACGATTATACTATCCCATTTTACGTGGCTTTACTAGTATTTTAACAATACTAAATTCTCCATGTATAAAACACTAAAAGACGTTAGAAACAAATTAAATTCTCTGTAGATATCTACGTATAGAGAAACATTACTTAGAAAATAAACAGTGCAATATTCTTTGAGATGAGATAACATTATAAAAAAAGGTTTTATAAATACTAGTACTCTCTATTTTTTGCATTCCTTTTTGCTTCCTGATATGACATGACACCAATCTTTTTAACTTTACGTTTTGTAAATATAATCCCAGTCTTTCTCTTTCCTTCCTTTATAAATATGTTTTAATAGAGTCGTCATGTCCCTCTTCCACCTATTCCCAATAATTCTCCATAGTTCCATAGTTTCATTTTGAAAAGAGGCTCTTAAAGCATTTTTGTTAGTTGTACTTCCTACTCTTCAGGTCAGCTCCACAGTGTACCACATTATTGCTTTGTCATTTAAATTACGTAGGTATGCCAAGTTTTAGCTCAATCGATCTGCTGAAAATCATCTGTAAACATACATACATACATACAAAAGTTGCGGTAAATAAAAGCTTATAAAAACAAGTCCTTCCATCTCGTTCAGTTCGTTCTTTCGTTCTTCAGTAACCCGATATATCTGTAATGACACTTCCGAATAGCGCCGACCGGTTCCGAGTTCTGACATTTGATAATTTTACGCAACAGTTGCATAATCGCCCAAGATTTCACTGAACTATGATTCACATATTGTTCCTAATGACCCTACTTGGACATTTGACATAGATGCCAGGCTTTGACCACTATGACATAATATTGTTGATATAGGGCCGTTTTTCCTTTTAAAAATAACAGAAGTTAAAGAAAGAATTTAAGTGTTATATTTTATTTATAAGTTCTTCAATGTGCTAATAATTGAGTTATAGAAAAAATAAGCCAAGATGAAGACAATTTTGTCAACTTAGAAAGTTTTTCGTAGATTTCAACTCAACATTTATAGGGTACATTTTTTTATAGCAGCAACATTATCGGTGGGCTTGTGTGCGTGTCATCGTGTATAAGAACGTGCTTTTTACACCTACATATAGACAGTTTTGGCTTCACTTACGGCGAACCAATTATTAAGAGATGCGTTATACGTCTATCAATTTAGGTACGGTTCAGGATGTTTCTGAACAAATATATATTTAAGCTATATAAATCGTATATTATTAAATGTTAAAATATGTATGTATGTTAAAATAAATCAGGAATCCATACTATTTATTTACTTGACATACTTTTAAAGCTCTGCGAACCATTATGTAAGGTGTTACGAAATACGTTAACATAGAATCAACATCGATCTCCTACTTTCTCATGCGCTCCTGGTATAGTTGCTTCCTTTTTTTTTTTGACGGGGGAAAATCCACTTACGGATACCGCGTCCTCCTCGGGGGAGAAGGAGGCGGTTATGTCGGACTCGCCAGAAGGGCCCTAGGTATAGTTGCTTCCTACTTTGACAAAACTTAGTATTAATAATATAAAAAAATCATGTTTTTTAAATAACTACTCTATCTATCTGTATATTAAGCACGCATTTTCTATCTATTTATTTATTTACTGTCCTATCTACATCTAACTAATAAATAAATTTTATTGTATTATGTAGTTAATAAATAGGGCTTTTATTTAATATTAACGTATTTATTTGTTGTATGAATAAAAGTTTGATGTTGCCATAGCCAAAATTTGCTTAGAATGTAGCTTAGAACGGATATTTTTCATCCCGGAATTGCCACGGGAAAATTAAACACGGGAAAGTTAAAAAACCCGAGTTTAAAAGTAACAATGAGCCTGTCCTTTTTCTAAATCAGTTTATTTTTAGTTCAAGAAACAAATGATTACAATATTTCAAATGTTTAAAAGTAAAGAATTTTTATTACAGATAATTTATAATCTTCTTAATCTTATCTACTAAAAATCGTGTATACGGTAGAATTGAGACACCTCCTTTTTAAAGTCGGTAAATTAATTAAAAGATTTGTATGTTTCTACACTCATGAAATTTAGCAAATGAATTGAGGTAGATTTTTTTATCTACAGGATCTTTTACCAGTCGAACAACTGACTGGCCTTTAACCCCCAAGACAAGTTGAACGAGTATATATACTAAGTCTAAAAAATATCGTAAGCGCGATTCAGAACTCGGCGCATTAGTAGCGGTCGCTACAAATGTACTGCACCGTTAAACTGTTATTGCGAGTTGACGTACGGCATTCTTAAGGCTAAGTTTTATTTGTAACTTGAACTTGAAATAGATTGAATATATCTTTACTAAGGTTATAAATAAGTTTTTAAATTTAATGGTTCTTAGTTTTGGAGCTTTTAGTACTAGTCTTAATCTTAATATAAACAAATCTCGTGTCACAATGTTGGTCCTCAATGGACTCCTAACCTACTTAACCGATTATAATAAAATTTGCACACCGTGTGCAGTTTGATCCAACTTAAAAGATAGTATAGCTTACATCCCGGTATTGCCCCGGAAACGGGAACGACGCGGGTACAACCGCGGGACACAGCTAGTGATAATATAAAAAGCATATTATTGACGGTCCAATTAAAAAACCTCCTCATATTTTGAAATCAGTTAAAAAATAAATTATTTCCAATAAGAAGCCGAAAATACTTGTTTTAATTTGGCTTTTAAGAATACAAAAATAAACATATTTACATTATATAGACGCGACACAAAATTAATGAAAATAGAATATATCGTTATGTATGCTTGGATATTTAAAACTACGAAATCAATTCTCATGCGATTTTTTTAATAGATAGAGTGATGCAAGAGAACATACATGCATTATAATTGCGAGCAAACCCGGGGTCGCTAGTTATTTACAAAAAAAATAATTAAGAAATATTGTAA
>JADANM010006970.1:2086625-2111370 GCA_026213755.1 Eurema hecabe | reverse complement strand
GCGTGTCTTACTAATTTAAATAGATAAGCTTCAACAATATCTTGCTTTAATTAAATTGTATATTTAAAAAAATCGGAAAGGCTATTAGTAACTAAAAATATATATATATATTTTTGGTTTAGTTGCTTAGATTAGTTTCCAGTTTAACTTTAATTATTCATATATGGCAATCTTCATTTGAAACTGTTATCTAGAGCTGTAAATATTTAAACTAAATCATTTGAAGTCAGACTCTTGTCTATATGTAGTGTTATGATGTAGTATTGTATTTTTCTGGGGTCTGAGTGTTGCTATGTATTGTATGTATGTATTTACAAAAGAAAAGTAATGTATATGTAATTTATTCCGTTATCTAGTTGCCATAACACAAGCTTCGGCTTAGCTTGGAACTAGATGGCGCTGTGTATAAATGTCCTGTAAATATTTATTTATAAATTTATAGTGTTGCTACATTTTTAAATAAACTTCGCCTTTTTAAATGTTACCATGTGATTGAAAAACTACTCACTTGAGAATTTTCCCCACTGCTTTCGAGCCATAGATATCGCATCGATGTAGAGTTATAGAGCTGGGCATATCCTCGGAGACCTCTTTGCGGCCAAAGACAGCGACTTTACATAGCTTCTCAAACAATTGGTGCTGTATGAAACTGCTTAGAAAGTATCTGTAATATTACATTTTTATGTTACTTGGAACTTTAGATATAATGAAGAATTTTGAAAGAACCAAAATAGACATGTCGAACCTTTTACGTTAAAATAATTTCCTTTATTTATAAAGTTCCAAAAGAGATTATGCAATCAGATAATAAATATATAATAGAATATACCTACCGTCAAGATTTGAAGTAACTTTACTTTGCTATAAAATAACTGAAATCGATTCAGTAATTTCAAAGTTAAGTCCGTCCAAACCAGAAAAAAAAAATTCAAAAGTCAATTTCTTAGATATTTAAACCTAATATATTATGAATACCATTATAAATATAAATTTCTAACCCTTACCTAACATACGGTACGTTATCAGCTACATGGTATTTCGCACCTATATCAAAGTACACCTCCCCCCGCCTCCCCACGGGAGCTATCCCCTGCAACTCCTTCACTAACGCCCAGAACTCCTTATTCATATATCCCATATCCAAATTCCCTTCGAACATTCTCCACCTATACTCATCTAGTACAAGCGAAAACGGTATCTGTGGCAGTTTATTTAAAACCTGTTTTAGCATCAACACATCGCTTGCACTTATAACATTTTTAACATTAAACCCTTTCAAATTCATCTTTGAATTAACTTCATTTTCTTTATCGTTTTCGTTTCCTAGATCTCCTTTAGCATTGTCGGTTTTCTTCGTGTTTCCATCAGAATATCCGCCAATAAATTCTATATTTGTTTCCCTATCAATCCCTAAATGTTCCCTTTCAAATCCTTTTAAAGCTACTCTTTCGTGATCATCTTCGAACAATTCTGTATCATTAATCAGTCGGAGTCTGTGTAAATGTTGAGGAGTAGTTGCTCCTAGCATTATAGTGTCCCCTATAGCTTCGTGGAGTGCTGAGTTCGCTTGCTAGAAGGTAATATTTTAATTAATAGCTAGCAACCCTCGCATATACTATGCATATAAGAAATAAACTATCTTGAATCAATCTTTCTATTGAAGAAAAACTGCGCGAGAATCGCTTGCTTAGTTTTAAAGATTTAAGCAGCATAATAATAATAAAAAATAATAATTAAAATTCTTTATTGTAAATATACTATTCATTACAGAAATACATTAACTTAACACTTAAAACTAGAAAAATCATATGGGGGGCAGAGAAAATGACTTTGTTTTATACTTTATAATTATTTGAACATTATTATTTAATCTTTATAGATAAAAAAGTAATACTTATAGTATTTTTCAAAAGAGTTTTTTAAGATGTCTTCTTACGGTGACTCTTGTTTAGAGGTTTAGAGGAGTTAGCACTCTTAAATACAACTTCGAATAAAAACAATATAATATACAAGCTTTCTTTGTCTCTATATCCCTATTTATGCTTAAATCTTTAAAACTACGCAATCGATTATACGATGGTAATTATTTATCAATATGTTTGTTAGTTCATTTAAAAAGGTTCCTGTATAGGCATAAATATAATCATACAAAATGAAAACAGTCTAACGGCCAAATACGCAAATTAAAGTTAAGCACGCCTTAAGACTCGTGATTTTGACAGAATTGTATGGCGAACTGTCAAATCGGACCGGTTTAAGTTGTACTTAAATTTAAGTTGCTTTTCATTATGCCGACATAAGTGATATTTACATTAATTATTTATTCGAGTTATAACATATTTCTTTAGTGATAGAATATTTGAAACTTACTCGGAACAATCCGGGCTGTTTGTCATAGGCCATATAGTATTGAATGTGCCCCATCTCGTGATGCAGCACGTAGAAATCATCAAAAGTCGTTTCAGAACAGTACAGCAATCTGAAAATTAACGAAATACTTTTAAATACAAGTTTGCACTATAAGCTTAAATTTTGTTTGCCAATTACAACTAAATAAAAGCGTGTCTGTTTACTGTTACTTCATTAATTAAACTGGCTATAAAGGAAAATAAAAATATAGTATAGGATCGATTACAGACATAATTGAAAATGCGTAGCGTAACCGAAAGTTTTTTTTTCTCAATTTGTGGCACAATTAGTGTTGACTATTTGCCAGTGGCAAGTTTTATGCTAAAGTTTAAAGTTGGAGTATTTTTTTTTCAGATAAAAATAACTTTGTCGGGATTGCGGAAGATTGGTACGTGCGTCCTCAGCAAGTCTGCCCCCCGAAAGGGTGCGCGACGGAACACCGGTGGGTTTTAGTCGGTAGGGCCCTTCTGGCGAGTCCGACATAAGAATAATAATAATAATAATACCTAATCATTTATTGCTAAAACAACCAATACATTGGTAAGCAACAAGCTCCACACAATCATAATTCTGGATACAACATTATTATTTAATATTAAATTACATTATTGCAATAACCGCCTCCTTCTCCCCCGAGGAGGACGCGGAATCGGTAACAGGATTTCCCCGTTAAAAAAAAAGATAATAATAATTTACCTATAGTCGCCATCTTGGAACATGTCGGCCGCGGTTCCGTGACAGCGTATGGAGTCGTTTTGGCGCGAAAACACGGAAGCGCGCCAGAACGCGTCCGTCATGGCGGGCAGACCTAGTGACGTGTAGAAATCCTCGGCACGACGAACCTTTTATTTTATTTTTATTTATTTATTTAAGATACACTGAGAGGCTTACACAATAGAAATATACAGGTAAAATTACATTAAACTACTTATATTAACATGTGCTGCTCTTAATCGTGTATACAACTTTGACCAAATAGAAATTCACAAGGTTAACAGAAGATATAAAATAATAAAATCGTACATACATAGATAGAATAAATAGAAGTTAGAAAAGTGCATATAAATTATGTTTTTAGATTACTACCAAACATTTCTTTTAAAGCTGCTTTAAAACTGAAGTAATTGTTAGATTGGAAGATATCGATAGTACCCTGGCCTTGAAATTTTTGATGTGTCTCCTTAAGTCTATTTAAAGGAGATCGTTTTCCTAAATTGGTGCGACTAAAGGAAGTGGTAAAGGAATTGCTTATGGGATGTCTGGGAGGGATGCGTGGGACCTGTCATTATTAAAAAAAAACTGAGGACCTGAATGATCAAAAATTTGATTGATTTTTCATTTATGGAATATAAGTCCTTGTTTTGTTAATTATTAGTGATTTATTATTATTTGACTTAATGTATTGTAAGTTGTTTTTTTTTTTATTTAAAGGGCAGTGCAGTATTTTTTTATTCTATTTACTGTTTTACTATTCCATTTATGGAATACATGGATTAAAAATTAATCCAACGATTTCATTTCTTTTATTACCATATGTTCGACAGTCCAATTCAATTTTTCCATACGCTTGTCCAAATATATATTATTTGGCAAAATTAGATCCGCTATCGATTCCCAATTCTGAGACCATAAGTCGCCTGTAATAAAAAAAGCAAATATGACACATAGTTTCCTCTGTGTTAAGAAATACTCCAAAAAAATTGTTTAAAAATTAAATTAATAATTATTTTTTTATTCAGAATTTCATTCTCATAGTAAGTAGAGGCCCTTGATTTTACATGCGTAAAACCTAACAGCCATTTTCTTTCAATTTTCTTAAATTTTTTATTCGCCATACCTTTCTACTGTTTTTTGTTCAATATTAATAAAACAAATCAATAAAAATCACCTCTATGTAAGACAATGTAAACTGCAAATGTTTTTATTTCATAAATAATATACCATATCCAAACCTCAAGTGAAATAGGCAAAATATAAACTTAAACCTGCTTAATATATTAAACATTTTTAATCAAAGTCAAGTACCAAGTAAATGTGCGGGAATGGGCCCCGTTTCTGGAACTATATCGCCGTAATATTTCCTTAATTGGAACCTGGCAACACCGTGCAGCAATTTGTATAGCGGGAGAATGCTCTCATAGAACTGGTAGCACAGGCCTCGTAGGTTCGGTGTTTCCACCTCATCGCGCCACGCTGCCCCCATGTCTTTGTAACCTAGATTGTATAACATTATTTACTTAATTATTAAGAATTAAAAGTCCTTTTATTATTAAAAAATTGAAAAGGCATATTTTGAAAAATTTACATAACTAGGTGTAAATTTGTAAAACTTGTTTCAAAATTCAGATAATGTTATTAGTTCATAGCAACTTAGAGTCAACTTAGGTGACAAAGATCGTTTTTTTCTATGTATTTTATAACTAACTTCATTTGCACTGGGTTTACAATATTTTCGTTTATTAACAATATCGATTGAATCCTCTAAAACCTTTGTATTAAGAGTTACGACCGTTTTCAAGATACAGCGCTCAAAGAATCATTTGAATTAATTATATTAAATTTAATTTGCTGTATTAATCCGTGGTTCTAGCGGGCCAGATACAAAAAAATTGTGTTTAAAAATAGGAATACATGTCATATATCTAGTAAAACTAGCTGCTGCCCGCGATTCCGTCGGCTAGGACTTTTATATAAACTTCGACACCCCCTTCCCCTCTCATAACCTTTTTTTTTTCATTTAAAAAGTAGCATATGTTTTAGGGTAGGCTCTAGAACATCTGTGTACCAATTTTTATTACAATCGGTTTAGTGGTTTGGCCGTAAAAGCGTAAAATTATAAAAAGTTTCAACCCTTCGCGCTATTGTTTAGGAATAAATTGTTTCTAACTTACCGTTTCGTTTTGCCGCTCTATTTTCGATTTTCACCATTTGCAAATATGGCGTCTTCATAGCTGTCATTTTTTCCCGCCACACAGACCATGTCCACCGCAAAACCATTTCATTTCTAGAAGACTTCATTACATTTTGAAAAGCCTTTTCGCCTTTTAAACATCGTCTGCCGTTTGATTTTTTTAAATTGTCATCATTGAAATCATTGGCTCTATTTTCTACTGTTAAATAATTTAAAATAACTTCCTCCATGTTTGTTGAATCGTTGCCATTGGGAAAACAAACTTCAACGTCATTGTAAATGCGTTGTATTTCTTCGTACAAGTTACTTATTTTCCTAAAAATCGAAACGTTTAAAATTAAAAATATAGCTATAGGGTATATTGAAAAAAAATTCTAAAACTTTTCTGATCCCATCTTCTTGCTGTTTTTGTTTTACAAAAAACATTAAATTCTAGTTTCAAATTTCAATCCTACAGTCAGAAGTTGCAAAAACATTTTATTTTATTAAATATGGTTTCTAAATCTAATACTAATACGGTTTTTACTCATTATTTTTTATGTTATAATGTACGACAATCAATGGGAACAAAAATCTCTTTAATATTATTGATTAAAAATACCTGTTTTCTTTATAAGTAAACTTTGCACCCCTACACAGTAAATAACTTTGTCTTCGCTGCGTAGAATTTAGTTGATTAGAAAAATATAATGTTGCCAATTTATTGCAGTTTAATTGTTGCCATGTTATGCGACCTTTTTGGAACTTCGCTGCTTTGTCCGGCAACACAGGGTTGCCAGGGTTCATGAGGGATTGCCAGCCTATATCAGCGCCGATTGCATTAAGTTTTATAGTTTCCTTATTAATCTTTTCGAATAATTTTTTAACGTCATCGCCGTAACAGTTTTGTATGAAAGCCAGTAAAATAAAATTTACAAAAGACATCATTTTTGATTCATAATCTTGAAGTTATTAAAAAGGCTGGAACAAATATTTATGTCTCATTATTATAAAAAAAATGTTTATAATAATTTTTTCGAAGTTTTTATTCATTGAACAGATTAAAAAAACAATGTATAAAACTGTATTTTTCTTTATATTAAGTATACGCATTAAAACGCGAATCAATATTAAGTGACTACAATAAATAAATCAATTTAATTTGACAATTTGCGATAAAAATATTCATAACCAGCTGCTACGCGCGACTCCGTCCGCGTGGACTTTCATATAAACTTTGACCCCCCTTATAACCCTATTTCCAGTTAAAAAGTAGCCTATGTTTTATCTCAGGCTCTAGACCATCTGTGTGCCAAATTTCGTTCTAATCGGTTCAGTCGTCTTAGCGTGATGGAAAGACACACAGACAGAGTTACTTTCGCATTTATAATATTAGTATGGATAACTGGATTTTGGGGGCCAATATATATATAATACCTCAAAGGTGGTCCCATTTAAATTTAATAATAAAAAAACAACCCCCAAGTATGGGATGGAACTTTGGGATGAAATTTGAACAATTATTTTTTTTTGAATAGGTATTATCATAAGGGTAGTTTCATGCGAATTTGAAGAAATATATTTCCCCCCCCCCAAGGGTGGAAAATTGGGCATGAACTTTTTTATACGCAATATCTCCGCCGATTATGAACCAATTTAAACGATTATTTTTTTGTTGAATAGGCAGTATCTTGAAGTCGGTTTTATGTGTTTTTTCAGTTAATTATTATTAAATTCAAACATGAAACATTGCAATTCAAACGAGCTTTTACAGCACTAAAAGCTAAGCTATTATCAGCTTATCACTTATCAATACCGTGATTTCGCACTCAACCGTTATCACTACCTGACATTACACTTACTCCGCTGATTACACTCCGATTAAGTCAACAAAAAATGTTTAATTATTTACGCCGAAAAAGATCATAGAAAACGGTTTCGCTTATCATTACATAGAATGAAACAAACCTTTTTTTACATGCGATTTATTTAACTCATACAACTCAAGAAGAAAGTATATATTGTATAATACATGCATAATAAATATAGAATATAAGACACATGTAAATAACCTAAAATAACATATAAAGAAGTAAAGATTGTGTGTTTGTTAAATTGTAAGGTGTAATCTCGGGACCTACTGAACTGATTAAAAATTCTTTCACCAATAGAAAGCCCCATTGTTGCTGAGTATCATAAGCTATATAAAAAAAAGGATTGCTAACATTATGCCCAACGAAGTGGACACGGGTCCGCTAGTAAAGCATAATCTTACACAATTACGTACGTTCACCGGTTCATCTAGTCTTAAATAAAATAAGAATTATATTATTTAAAGTTCGCAATAATATATAAATCAATGTTAAGTATAGTACGCGTCACGAATCTTTAGCGTTGAACGAAACCTGCGCAGAAGTCAAAAATAAGATATCGAGGCAACGGCGCGGCGCGCGGGGCGCGTGATCGTCGGGTGCGCGAGCGTTGATTGGTTGTCTCAGTCGTGTTATGTTTTTCGCACCAATACCTACGTCAATTACGAGCGCGATTCTACCGATGCGCAGCTATTCTCGTCCAGCGCTAAACATAAATGACGCGTACTATATAATATTAAGTTCCGTTAAAAATGTACCTATAAATTGAGTACATTTCACTCACCGTTCAAAGTTAAGATACTTACTGACAACCGCCCTAAGACAGCCTTATACTCGTATGTGCCTCTTATACAGTGGGCGAAGATATTACTAAACGTTCACCCACTGAAGTAGAATTCTTCCCTTGAGTATTAAATA
Source organism: Eurema hecabe (assembly GCA_026213755.1). Lineage (NCBI taxonomy): Eukaryota > Metazoa > Arthropoda > Insecta > Lepidoptera > Pieridae > Terias > Terias hecabe. Next base: position 2,103,282 of record JADANM010006970.1, on the reverse strand, counting down.
TATGAAAAATCTGGGCCTTTAAAATGTCAGGACCCTTGAGTTGAGACTTGAGTAGGAAGACTCGTACTTATTTTATTTCTTAGCGTTTCTACGTAAAGTTTAAAGCAAAATAATTTAAGACAAAATTAAAGTCATATTAAAAGCATGATAGCCTATTTTCATGCTATGATACTTTACTTTACTTTACATGCGTACTTTTATATCAATATAGTATTAATACCTATTATTATTTCTTGGTAAAAATCTTCTGTTGGATTACTTTTTCTTGTTACACGAACATATAGTTAAATATGTTGTATTCAGAATTGATTAACGTCGACAATTTAATATTAAATATTAAAAATTGTATTTTGTGTTAGATTATTCTTAGTTGTTATTTCTCATAATATAATTAAAATAATAACAAGCTGTCTTAAATATTAGTAACACTTTTTGGAGCAACTAATTTCACGCAAACCACATGAATAAACTTTTGTATACAGTTAAATATTACAAAAGTGCTAAAGCCGGGAATATATTGAGTCAGTGCTCTAATAAGGATAGTAATCACCCAAATAAATTTAAAATAAACTGTCTTGTATCTACAATGAATAATTGTTCGCACGAAAATATGCGATCAATTCTGCCGTAGAGAAAGCAAAGAACCTCTAATATTTTTAAATAATAAACTACAACGTAAACACAATACTAAAAATTTAAACGAAAACCACATAGTATTGAGTGGTAGTTAATATGTACCTACTATCCTTATATCCTTTAATTGATTTTTAATAAAAAAATAAAAATTTACATGTGTCTCCTTCTGTATTTTCCTAAAATTGCTTAAAAAATATATAAATTACTTTAACATTTATTTTAAAAGCCTGACAATGAATTAAACGTTCTGTTACATTCTTAAATTAAAAGTAATAAACTTTTTTTTAGTATATATAATCGTTATTTAGCGTTACCAATGGATTAAATATTTCTCGCTCACCTGTTCATGTAACTTGCCTACGTGATATGCACTACAGGACTAGATATAAACTGACTTTGAAACCACGCGAGCCCTTTAAGACATCGCCCAGTGTAGGCGTAGATATACAATGCTTTTTCCAATAAGCATCAGACAGGATGTGAAATAAAAAATAAACATTAGTTCGTCCTTCAGAGAATAGTCTTACTAATATTATAATCTATACTAATATTATAAAGAAGAAAAGTTTGTGTGTTTGGTAAATTGTAAGGGGTAATCTCGGGGTCTACTGAACTGACTTAAATAAGAATTTCATCAGTAGATAGCCACATTATTGCTGAGTGTCAAAGGCTATATATAAAAGGATTGTTAACATTATGCCCAACAAGTGGACACGGGTCAGCTAGTGGTTTATAAATACTTTCACGAAAAAACGGCTAAACCGATTTAGTTGAAATTTGGTATTTAGATAGGTAATAATAATACCCTGGATTAACACAGGTAAAACCACGGTACAGAAAGTAAAATATAATATTCGTATTTTTACTTCGTCAAAATAGCAAAAATACTTAAATTAAAGTAACGAATGGCTAATAACGTCACACTTTAGTAATAAACATGCATAGCAGTGACGTCATTCGACTTTCAAACCAATGTCTATCTATCTAATCAATATCTCTCTTCTCTTATATTAAAAAAATATTTACATAAAGCTTCCTTTTCTTCCCTTTGTTTAGTCTCGCGGTTTGCTCATTAGCCACAGATTAAACATACTTATATTTCATTATTATATAATGCCAACTGAACATACTGTTTATGAACGTTTGTTTTCTTCTTTTTCGTCACATTAATTTAATATTTTTAAGTTTTTCTACGTGTTAATTGTTTGTATATTAACTAGCTACATCCCGCGGTTTTTATTCGCATTTAGCATGTATTTTACATATTATAAACCTAACAAATCACTCTGTTAAATAAAACCGTTAAAAAAACCCGCATGAACATCGGTTTAGTACTTTTAAGGATTTAAGCATACACAGGGACATATATGAAAGCGACTTTGTTTTATACTATGTAATAATTTCATATTTTCATTTATCTATACTAATATTATAAAGAAGTAAAGTTTGTGTGTTTGTTAAATTGTAAGGGGTCATCTCGGGATCTACTGAACCGACTTTAAAATTCTTTCACCAATAGAAAACCACATTATTGCCGAGTGTCATAGGCTATATAAAAAAAGGATTGTTATCATTATGTCCAACAAAGTGGGCACGGGCCAGCTAGTATTTAAATAAAGCTTATATTATAGCATAGTATTCAGTGTTGACATGCCTATTGGATAAGCCGCGCAAATCTTTCCCTTGGGCAGAACAATAGCAGTCCGTCTTAATTCAAACAAATCAACGTTCCGATTCGCTTTCTTTTGTTTTGTATTCGTTTATTTTTATCGCGCCATTGGAAGACAAATTAAATATTATCGTTGTACTTTATAACATCCCTAGGGACTAGAGAGTTATTTTTTAATAGTAAAAATAAAAAAAACTTAATTTTTCCAAATGCATTTGTTTGATAGGATTATTTTAACAATCAGAACTAGGCTGTAGCTAGATTACGTTGTTTATTAATCGTCTAATTTTGAAGATATTCTTATTATAGGTTATGTTAATTAAAAGCTTTTATTTAACTTGCAATATACTTATGTAAGGATGTTCGGGTAATCTTGCGACTCAACTTTGAAGCAGATACTCTTAACCGATTAAGCTGAAATTTTTTATACAGATTTAGATTGGATGATACACGATTAGTTGTGTGACGTCATTTTAAATTCAATATGACGGATCATCCAAGATGGCAGAACAGTTATTTTTAATGCATTTCTACTATATGATTATCAAATGAAAGGACTTCTTGAGAGTGACTCGAAAAGTAATGTGACGTCAATCTAAATTCAATATAGCGGACAATCTCAGATGGCGGAACTGTCATTTTTAATGCATTTCCACAATATCAGTATCAAATGAAAGGGTTTGTTTAGAGTGACTCGAAAAGTAATGTGACGTCATTCTAAATTCAATATGGCGGAACATTAAAGATGGCAGAATAGTGATTTTAATATATTTCTACAATATTTTAGGTATCAAATAAAAGGGCTTGTTGAATGAGATGAACGGACTCAGAAACCTAGCTAGCGATGATTAAAAAGTAATTAATAAAATAAAGCAAAAAACCTTTTTAAGAATGCTTTTATTGAAATGCCCTCAAAAGAAGAAAATAAATTTTTACTTACAAATTTAAATCGTCTACTAATAGCCTATGTACACAATTCAAAAAATCATAAAAGCTTGCCTTATAAGGTAATTTAGTATTCCGGTCTGTGAATTATTTTTTTACGTATGTTTACTAAACATTACAACTAAGAATGCGTAATTGTGTACCTATATATCACTATTTTGGCATATTAATAATTTTGACTACGAGTTAACATTCACGGAACAAAAAATATTATAAAAATTCAATAAGAGGAAACGTAGGAAAATTGCGAGCGATAACACCTACGCGGATTTATTATTAAACATCGTAAATATTTAAAATTTTATACGCAATATGAAAAATATTTTTTTAACAGTCAAATATATTTTTATTTAACTAAATTATATATGTGTAACTTTTGAATCGTCATGGTATTACAAAACAATTATGTACTAGCTAATCGGGAAGCAGTTTCTATAGAAAAGTTTCGGCAAAAAAGTCTATAAAAAATATGGTACCTAGTACTTTGAAGGAGTTTATTTTAGCAAAAAATTATACTGAATTGTGTTCTTCTATTTGACAAGCGACGGCTTAGGTATAATGCTATATTAATATGCATATAAACTCTACCTACATTAAAAACCCGCTTGAGGATTGGTAGCGTAGTATTAAAGATTTAAGCATACATATATATATATGAATATGATGATGTTAATCATCATATTCCCCCACCGCTCTCGGTTTAGCTAAGTTAATATAAGTTGATATTTACACTATTTTGGGATACTGTCTCGTGCATCTATCAGTGTCATGCCTGTGTATTATCATGCGATGACAGTAACCTGTTTGTATATTAAATAAAATAAATAAATAAATAGGGATATAGGGACAGAGAATGCGACTTTGTTTTATATACTATGTACTCGTATTGATTCCATGCTCGCTTCTGTAACATTAGGATAAATAACAATTAATGTTTCCTTTATCGAGACTTACGGCGTAGGCCTAAATACTTCATCAAATAATGTTACAGAATACATTAATTGATGTACTGCAAATTCCTTCACATTAAAAATTCGTCTTCTAAAATTTTTGTTGCCTGTTTAATTTTCTTGGTGGTTTTGTTTGCTTAGTTTACGTTGCATATATTAATCTTAATTTTGAATATCTCTATTTACAAAAAAAAACCGCATCTACCCTTTGCATAGAGTTCTACGCATACAAAAGACATACTTAAAGCTTAAGTTGCTAAATTCTTATGCTACTTGAATAGTCTGCGGGGCAAAACTTTTGGTTGTATCAGTCTGACAAAACATGCTGTTTTCCGATAGAATGCTAAATGAGGGGGACACAGGTACCCGCATACCATAGTACTGTACCCTAAATATCCCCCACTTGCACATGCAAAAGCGTGGGACCTATCACATCGTAAATGGTAAGGGGAAAATTGGAGCATAAAACACTGTTTTATTTTATCACACTATTGCCAAGTCTTAATACGCCAAGCCCCTTACTCTTATTATTTAAAAATTGTAAAAAAGTTGCATTCTTTAGTTTCATTTCTTAAATTTTTGTCTAGGATTAAAATTAATTAATAATATTATAAAACTGTACTAACTTTAGTTGTTAAACTTTTGTTGTTTATTTGTCAATGTCATACACTACAGTGACAGTGACATCAAAAATACTTTCTGATATTCTGAAAACATTGATTTTCATTGTGCATGATACTAATGTAAATAAAGAATGCCTTTAATTATTATTTGCGGTACACCTGTGAGTGGCAAAACGACAAGAGCAAAAGAACTAAAAGAATACTTCGAGAAAACACATAATAAGCAAGTCGATATTGTATCGGAAGAGGAAACTATACAAAAGTTAGGTTATACAAAAGAGTCTACGTATTTAGACTCGCAGAAAGAGAAAAGAGTTCGTGGATACCTTAAGTCCGAAGCCATCAGACTTATAGGTAAAGATAATGTTGTAATCCTCGATGGAAGTAACTATATAAAAGGTTAGTATTCCTAATGGCTATTTGTTTCAATTAATTTTAACTAATAGCAAGAAAATTGGACAGAAGACTCGGTTTTTCATGTGTAAATTCAAATGTACGTCGATTTTTATCAATAGCAACTTCGTATCTCAGTATTATGTCTGATTATAGACTAGTTATATGGTATTTTCAACGGGATACAAAATATGGGGGCACATCAAAGAAAAACCTCTATAAGAATACTTATTGATATTATTTGTGATGATTTTCAAATAGTATTATTCAATGATATTTTTCTAGGCTTTAGATATGAACTATATTGTGGATCAAAAGCTTCAAAATCAACCCAATGTACATTATACACAATACGATTCCATCAAGACGCATGGGACGATAACCAATTACGAATAAAACAAAGAGAGGAAAATGCAAATGGAAATGATGACATACATTCAGAGCCTTATACAGAAGAAGTTTTTCATGCTTTGACAAAACTAAGGTAATAATAATAAAATATATAACTCGTTACTTCAGCCCCAGTATTTGTTTATTCAACTGGGCTACATTACTACTTTTTTGTTGACATTATCCATACTAATATTATGAATGCGAAAGTAACTCTGTCTTTCCATTACGCTAAATCTACTGACCCGATTAGAACAAAATTTAAAGATATAAAGTTAATATATAAACTAAATTGTAGCAAGCAAGCAAAGTGAGAAATACAGAAACAATTTCTTGAAGCCATTCTATATTAGGCTTTATTCCAATCAAATCATTACCCTTATCAAAAAGCATTAATACAAAGAGAAAATTTACATTAATTAGCATACCATTTAATAAAAATTATTTATTTCTAGATTTGAAGAGCCTAACAAAAACAACCGATGGGACAGTCCCCTGTTTGTGGTGCAACCCAATGATACTTTAGACGTTAGCGGAATATATGATGTGTTGTTCAAACGAAAACCTCCACCTCCCAACATGAGTACACAGAATGTAAGAAAAATTTGATATTGCATATTATTGAATTAATCTGTCATTTAGAATTTATTCTAAGTTAATTAATGAATTTAAATGTAAAACACGAATCTTGATATTACTGAATAGATTTTTTTTAACCACTTAATGAGTTTAAATCGCTAATCAATTTGACTTAATATGGGTTCTTCTGGTTTTTAAAAGTATTAGAGGTAAAATTTAAACAATATACTTTTAATTATCGCTATGGTTGCCAGGAAGATGTTGCTTACTAGCGATAAAATCGTCTATTAGCGTATTTGAATTTCGTTTCTTATATTGTGTATTGTAGATCCTAAAGATTTTTTAACATTTATTCATTATTATAATTTAATACGATTAATCCAATACGAATTATTCCAAACTGTAAAATCAATAAGTCAATGCAATATTATTTTTACAGCCACCGCTATCTTCAACAAACTTTTTATATGAACTTGATAATATCACCCAAGCTATATCGAAACGGATTCTTGACGCAAAGGAACTAGATGCATATGAAGTCAAATTCCCAGACTACCCCGGGTGTGTGATTGAAACCAGTTTCATGCAATCGGTAAACCCACAGAACTTGCTAAGGCTACGGAGACAGTTCTTAACATACGCAAAGATGAACCATTCTAATGAAAGTGCTAATAAGCTCGGTCGATTCTTCATACAGTATTTGAATAAAACGTTAGATTGAACTGTTTGTTGTTTTTTGCCTTCTAACAAACTTAAAAAAAAGGTTTCTCTATTCGACTCTGATATATGGTTTTTTATGTCAAAATACTTATTTCCGCAGAGATAAATAGTTCCTTTGCAGAATTTAAAGTTGATTGATTGATGAAGGATTCAACAAAAAATCGCCTTATAAATTTCATACAATAATTAATTATTAATTTCATTAATAATTCAATTAAGCCTCAATTAAATTAAATAAAATAAACGCCTGTGTAATATCTTTTAGATGTACGATGTTCATAGACAGATAATTTTGATTTGATATAAGGCTTTGGGACTTCTAAAAAAACAAATAACATCAAGTAGAAAAGGTTAAAAATAAAACAACATTCTGAATAATATTTTTTTACTCTTTACAATATAATATGTACTTCAAATACCAGACTGGTTTTGTGTCGCATTCGTGAAACGTAAGTTTTAGAGAATATTGTTTGTGAAATCAAGAGAAAAATCGTTCATTTTGATTTTATTTTTTTTAGACTAGTAACACTTTAAATCTTTATGGTTTCTTTACATTCTTATTTAAGCATAGTCATTTTTATTGGCAACTCTAAAACGATGAAATTTAACACTTAGAACTAATGCATATAATCAAATTGAGAATTTCCATCTACATCATTTATTAAGAAATAAGGTATTCAACTTAATTCCGCTTTACCATTCTTTATGTCCAGTCTGTATGTCTTATCTCTCTCTTTCTCTTATCATTGCCCGCCATAAAAAATAAATCAAAATATAACATGTACCTTTATATTGATTTGTATGTAAATCTTAATATTCATGCGTCACTTTTGAATTAGATTTTTTTTCATACAACATACATTGTAAATAAGGTTTTATTAATATTAATACTTTTTCTTACATATTTACACAATAAAAATCTCACAGAGGTTACAGGTGGTGTAGAGTGCGTCAGTTTTTTGACAAATATAGATATATTAATATTGGAAATAAACACATTCTAGCGAAAAATAATTTTCACAGGTTTTATTTATGTAAATTAGAACAAGATTAACCAGTAAAAAATACTTTTATTTTCGATATGGCCACACTCAAATTACAAATTTATTATCCGTGACCTCAACGCACGGTAAAATAACAAATACACAACAGTCCGTTTTAACATAAATAATTAATCTTACATATGAATACTTTGTTCCTATATATGTATTGAGGTATTATGTACTGTGAACCATAGACCATCAAAACATTTTTTTTAATTAACAACTCCATTCCTTTTTGACACCAAAATACAAAATGTCTTGTTCAAATAATTTTGAAAACTTAAAAACTTTGAATGCACTTGTTTTGTTATACAGGCTGTTACAAACTAGATTAAATGTACTTCTTTTTAAAGAACTAATAATATTTATGGCCAATTTGTTCTTCTTAATTTTAAATATACATATGTATACAATTGTATATCATTGAATAATTTGTAGTGAATTATGCACATATGAAAGTAAAAAACTTAATTTCGCAATCACTTTGCATTTAACAACCAACATGTAAAAAATGTTCTAACACTCAGTAATAACTGTTACATTAGCATTTTACCCATGAAAATTCCTATTAAGCAAGCAGCTACAAAGAATACCTTTTTCATACAAACTCACAACAACATAAGTGTGATTTTCAAAACTTTTACATCCAAAATTTTGTAGAACCGTCAATTTCTAGAACATTCTATATCACAAGTACATATAGAGTCAAGTTTAGAGTATTATAGATGAGGTTTGCTGCACACGAAGAAAACCGAATTGTACTCATGTTGTAGCATTGAATTTGGATTCTGTGCATATTTCGTTTTGACGCCAGTTCTTTCTTTCTACAAAAAAATATTAGAATGATAATTAGAAAAAAATAACACCCTTTATAAGCCAATATAATACATATGGTGGCTTATTTAAATACTAAGAAAATTGGGCATTGTTTTTAATAATATTTTATTACTTAAAATTTTAATTATTTAAGAAATTTATATTACTTATTTACGACTTTATTGCATTGCACTGAAGGAAATATCAGCCATAATCGATCAAGACTCAAATAATAATTATAATATATAAGTCTTACCACAATATCAAATCCGACGTCCTTTATAATATCAACTAGAATATCATATGGCGGTTCAATGCTTATTTCATTGGGCATATCACTGAAAAAAATACAAATAATTAGTCCCAAGTATGTAATTTTTAATTAGTTTTATTTACATTTCTATCCTGTGTATTATTATTAAATTTAAAACGTATTTTACATGATTTTTTATTCAAGAGAGACCTACCATTTTTATAAGGGTTAAAATTTGTGAATTTTTATGTTTGTAATGAATAAATTCTGGGGTAGGCAAGTTATAGAGACATATTATCAATCTTAGTGATAGGAAAAAATAGGCCTTCATTGCTACCCAATTTATTTATTTATAATGAGCACCAACAAGCAGGACAACAATTTATGATTGTTCTTACAATTTCACACCAGTGCTTTAACAATTGCCCCTTTATTACAGGTGCCCTAAAATTTGCAAAACAACTAACATATCCAATCATAAACTGTAATGTGCACGATTATAGCGCCAACTAGCGTCCATAACCTGTGTGAATCAGCCACATTGACATTTAGGTCGTATATTTTTGAAAAGATGTCGAAATGAAAAAATAACAAGTATTTTGGATTGACAAATCGTTGTGATACCACGATTTGGGTGGAAAATAGGTTTATAAAATCATTTTGGTCATTTAAATCAAATGAGGTAAGACCAAAAAGTGTGTTTAATTTTGATTGTGTCAGGGTTTGTTTACTTCATTTATAGTTGTAGTTTTATAATAAAACAAAAAGAAAAAGCTACTTTAATGGTTTCATCATATAACAGTAAATATATTTAAACATTCCTAGTAACAAATATCAATTTCAGATTGAAATGAGTATTGTTTAGACAACCAGATTTGTGAGTGTTTTTCACAATCAAATCTATTTCTGCCAGTATTCTTGCAGTTTACAACACAACTACTGTTTTTTTAGGTAATTAATTTTTAAGTTTGTTAATTAATTAATAATATTAAAATGTGTTATATAGAATCGCTTTGCCATTGACAGAACCCTTATTATTTCTACTTTTGACCACTATGAGCGCTGCGATAGATTATGTTACCCCCACCTAGTACTTCGCACCCAGATAATACTAATGCATGACGCTGGTTTACCGTGGAAGGATGATAATTTTGTGGAAAGGTTATAGCCATACTGGCATGAGACCACTATAGCAATATTTATTAAAATAATTACCTATAATGATACAAAAGCGGTCCCAAATTGATCCAAATACCGCCCGGTTGCAGTATAGCGTATATTCTCTCAATAAATTCTATGACATTTGGTGCGCAGTCTATAAAGAAACATGTAGCTACGCAGTCCCATTCATCTGGTTCTGTGTATACCTGAAATTTTTGTACTTGTTATTTGAAGTTAATTTATTACGGAGGAGATAATTTTGTATAAAAAAAAATATAAATTTGTCTACACTTCACAACTAAAAAATAAATATTATTAATTGACTTTATACAGAATGTTACGAAACATGGAGAATACTATTCAATAGCCTTATTTATACAGAAAGTAGTATGGAATAGTAAACATTCGTAAATATATCAATTAATCTTAATATTCTGTATAGCAGTATTACAATACTCTATGTAACAGGTGTTTCTATGTTGTTTAATTGTATGTTTGTTTATCTATAAGTCCGTACCTTAAGAAAGTCTCCGGCAGCGATAGAAAAGTGTGAATGATGGCACGAGGGAGGCACATCTGGGAACGTAGCTGCTACTATCTGATGCTCTCCTGTCATATGGTTCACATACTGATGCACCCACGGGTATACTGTGTGTTTGTTCGCCTGTAACACATGAATTTGTTTATTAATTTTCAAAAATTAAAAATAGGGATTTTTATTTGGTACTAGCTGGCCCAGCGCGACTTCGTTCACGCTCATCCTACCCGAAACCTTATAGAGTTATAGGTACCCTACATCTACCATTTTTTTTGTTATAAAACCATCTTTGTACATCCAGGAATATTATTATCGCGTTATCAACCAACACATTTTGCAATTCATTTTTGTATGTTAAAGATTTATTCAAGTTCCTTTTTTAAAAAATATACGTTATTGGCACAAAAAATTTAAAATTTCGTCACACTAAAGTCAGTTAATCCATCATAGCCTCCTACTTACCTCTGGACATTTGTTCAGTATAAAATTACTTGCAAACAGCATGAAGAGGGAGAATTCGTTTCCTTGGCACGTGAATCCTCTTGCTGCTATTTCCCAAGCGAGCCTGCCTAGCCCCGCCCCCGGTACTAACACCTTAATATGAGATCTATCACTGGAACATTAATTAGGTACATTATTTACTAAGTTAGTTTGGAAACTTAAAGTATAACAAAATCTTAAAATTTTACTCGTAAATTATATTAAATTAGAGCCAAAGACGTATACGTGCAGCCAAAACTATATACGTGTATGTATAAGCACGTTCAAGCTTGTTGCTTACCAATGTATTGGTTGTGTTAGCAATCATTGATTATTATTTTTATATTCGAAGACACGAATTCGAAGGCACACAAGCGCACAGATAATGTTGCTGCTATAAAAAAATTTACCCTTTAAATGTGAAAAATTGAAATCTTCGAAAACATATGAATTTTGATGCGATAGTAGACAATTTTGTCTACGTAAGTAGAAAATTGTCTACTTTGAAATGGCTTCACTTTAGATGCACATATTGCGGCTCTAAATGTTATTCTTCTTTGTATAAAGCACTCACTTTAAAGCTTCAACAGGGAACCGTGCCTCCAATTCGTCTAATATCGGCTTGTAACATTGGTCCCTCTCAACAGCGCCCACTGCACTCCAATCTCGAACTATGTTCTTTAATACAGATTGTACCTATAATGTCAAAGCCAGAAATTAAATACGTTTTTTATCCTTTCAAATATTATAAATGCGAAAATAACTATGTCTGTCTGTCTTTACATCACGCTGAAATTACTGAACCGATAAGAACTAAATTTGGTACAAAGATAGTCTAAAGCCTGGGAAGGACATAGGCTACTTCTTTTTTTAAATCAACCCCCAAAAGGTTGCGCGAGGGGATGAAAATTTTTATAATTTTACGGTTAAACCGCTGAACCGATTGTAATAAAATTTGGTAAGCAGATGGCCTAGAGCCTGAGATAAAACATAGGCTACTTTTAACTTTAAAATATACATACACAATAATAATAATCTATAAATATAAAAGGAGAAACTGACTGACATATCAACGCGCAGCCTAAACGGCTAAACGTAGGCACTTAAAATTTCAAAGGGACGTAGCTTAGGTACCGTAGAAGTGCATTAAGAAACGAATTCCCGAAATTCCCACGGCAACGGGAACTACGCGAGGATAACCGCCGAGAAAAACAGCTAGTATTTAAATTATCTAAACAATATTCAAAAGGAAAGTGTATATGTATAATACATGCATAAAATATAAAACTTACTTTCTCAACATCATGCTGCATTTTGTGCTGTTTCTGAGAACTTATCTCACAGTTATTATAATTACAAAACGACTCTGTCCCGTTTGTCTCACCCTCCATACTGTGGTCAACATTCTCGAACATGGTATCAACATGTTTTATTATCATATGAACTATATTATTATTAACATCTAGACAATTTTTAAACTTAGTGAGGTATGCCCCATATTTCTCGAGGCGGTGTTGATGTGTCTTTGGAAGCATAGATATTATCTTTTCGGATTTATGTATCCTATCGAGGCAGCAGAGCCTGAAAAATAATAAAAAACTTGTATTAGCTATTATCATAATCTACTTTTTTTTTTCAGGTGAAAAGGCATTAGTGCCTTCGACCCGGGGATGGGGGGTCACCCGGGGATATGTGGGGCTCCCGAACGCTCAACGCCGACGCTAGTCGCCGACGAATCCCTGCGTCCGGTATACCCACAAAAACACTGCGGATTGCCTTCAGCCGTTTTCCTGAGGGAGTGTCCCGGATCTTTCTAGCACGAGACACCCCTCACGACCGGCCGGTCTAATTTAGACCGGACTTACTTCACTTAATGGGGGCACTCCGACAATCTGAAGCACCCCATCTACTGTTTAATATCATGGTCTACCATAGATTTAATGATGAAAAAATGGTAAAAATATTTCCTAAATACATGCTTTTAAAATCAAGTTAATATCATAGTCAGGTGGATGTACAAAAAGCACGAAACATGGAAAGATAGTAAAGATTGTGCCTGAAGTGAATAATAAATATAAGTCCATCTCAATTCAACATACTAATGTGGGAATACTGAAACACAACCCTAATTTAAGTACAACTTAAACCGGTCCGATTTGACAGTTCTCCATACAATTCTAGAGTATTTGGCCGTTAGAGTGTAAAAAATAATGTCAATTGCTGGCCTAGAGTCTTCATTGGATTTATTTGTAAATAGGTATAAGTTGAGGACATACAAGGAAGATTAGGAAAATTTTGTGAATGTTGTAAGTCTAGGATTCTTGAGATAAATTAAAGTTTACATAACCAAAACAATAATATTTTATAAAAGGGATTTGAAACATTGTAAGAGCTTATCTTTGATTCTACTTAACATACCACTCAAGTGTCAATGACTATAAGTTAATCCAAACCTATAGAGAAAAATTCGGAGCAGATTTTACTAATAAAACTTTGGAGACATATACCTAATTATAAATAGATAACTAATATTACAAATATGAAAGTTTTTGAGAATGTATGTCCGGTTGTGTTTGTTATTTTTTCACGAAAAACAGATGGACCAATTTAATTGAAATTTGGTATCAAGATAGGTGATACCCTGGATTAGCACATAGGATACTTTGTGTCCTGGTATTATTCCAGGAACAGGAACAATGCGGATAAAACCATAGGGCACTGCTAGTAGGTATTAATTAAAGCAGTAATTATAATCTTTATTATCTTGTCTGCAGCTTGTTAACTGCAATTTAAAGTGCATTAGATTAAATTTAATCTGTTATGATAAAGGTATTAAGATAATTATTATAATAACAATCGCAAGACAAATGCTACCTATTGTAGATATCAACAGTTTACCATAGATAATTTAGTTGTAGCAACTGTACTTATAACTGAAATAGTTATACAGAATGGTTTTTTTTAGAATTAAAAAAGGTATTTACAGATATTAAGGTAAAAACATGGCAATTATTAGTTATATTCCATATTCTATAATTTTTATGTTTCTCTCTTTATTTTCCTGTATTGTATATATAATAGATTTCAGTACAACTTCCATTTTAACTAACAATTTATACACATTACATCATCTTTATGTACTTAATAGAATAAGTACCTATATAGTAAAAACAAACTCAATTTTTAATGCTAATCATACAATAACATCTTACATGTACATAATGAATATATCTCGACAAACAATTATAACCTTGAAAATGTGCTAAATGCAACTCTATTACACAAGGACGAAGGGTCAGAGTACCACACGTGTACGGACGTAAACAAATCTCATTGTTCCTACTAAATAGGTTAATTACATACTCCAACACAAAGGACTGTTACCAAGTCAAATTTTAATACGTGAAATTAAGGTTTCATTGTACTTTTATGAAACTCTATATAAACTATTGGATTAAACAATAAATTTGTAGAAGAGAACTTACTTATAATATTTAAAAGCCTGTACAACGGCCTGAAAATGGGCGCGCTCTTTTGCCTCATCTATTTCATCAGCGGCCGGTGCAGAAGACATTTTTCCTTTGTCAGTATCAAACTTTGCTTAATATCACTAAGGTAATATTACTAATGTTTGTCTAAAATAAGCGTAATTTACGTAATTAAATTGAAAACTTATAGCCTAAGCCTAATAAACAAATCAGAACTAAACTAAACTAATCAGAACACTGTTCTGTAAATTACCCTATTCATAATTATAATCACTATTCACTAGACAGTTTTATCCTTTGACAATGAACAGGAACAAATTGACATTTGACAAATTGACAAAGCTAAATGTCATACCCACAAAAATCCAATTCGTACCAAGTATTATAATATTATAACGAGAAAATAAAAAAAAAAATAGTTTACATACTTTCGTTGAAAGCTAACGAGAGCACTTACTTTTAAAAACATACAATTTTTGAAAAAACAAAATCTCTGGAGATTCGGTTTTCTTAAAAATATCAGTGAAGTTATTAATAATAATATTATAATAATAATAACTTATTTCCTAAATCAAGTTATTTGGGAAAATGTGTTCATGCATTTGTTGTTTACTTTTACACATTATTTGTATGTTTTTATATTTCGAGTTGCCATTACACAAAATTAAAAGATACATAAAATCATAAATGACAAATTCCAAATCAAAATCAATTTCAAATTTCAATGGTGGTGATGAAATGTGTTTGTCAACATTCTATTGATCTTGTTTTATTAATTAATTTTATAAAGTCTGTGTAATAATGTTAGTTTCTCGATAATATTGTTAAATAATTACATTCTTGACATTTTTATAAGTATATATAGTGAGTGCTCGTCTTAAAAATATTAGAAGATTTGTTAAAGCAAGGAATGCATTTATCTCTTTCGCTTAGAATTATGGAATTCAAGTGAATTAAGTGTTGAAGTGTTTGTGTAAATGTTAAAATTAACTATCTAATAAAGTGTATTATTAATATTGCGTGCGCTAAGATTGTTATCATAGGACCTTATAACAGTTGCGGAAGAAAAATCAATAATGCAGTTCCGTTCTTACGCCGCATTCACCTGAAAATAATTAGTACCCCTTACTCAACAATAACGATGTGCCTGAAGAATACGTTTAAGATACCGAATTTATAAGCAAAAAATATGGAAGGTGTTCTTTCACAGAGGGTAACACCTCTTTTAAAGTGTGTTATTCTATTTCTATTTCTTTTCACGGCAAAAGTCCTCACTTCTCGTCCGCATGAGTCCATAGATATAAGAAACAGTATTCAGCATGTCAAGCCAGCCCATTATGTTAGAACCTTCACCAAATATCATCATAGAAGAACGACTCAATGGAATCAGATGCATGATGGATACTGGCCATTTCACGATCCGCCAAAAGTTATAAGTAAAAGAAGTGTTGATGTTCCAAATTCAAATGAAATAAGTGCCTCAGAAAAGGATATGAATCAGTTGCTTGTTAGCTCTGTAAGAGAAAACATCATAGAAGTATCAGATAAGGCAGTAAGACAAGAGAAACACAATGATGTTGTTAAAGACAAGCCTAGTGTGAGTACTACAACAAGTCCAACAACGCTTCAGAATAGAACATGTCTCTATAAGATGCACAATATTCAATTAAGTGTTACACCATCTTATGCTGATGATAAAGATGCACAGATGGTTGTAGAAAATAAAATTTTTGGTGAGTAATAGAAACATTTTTGACCTTGAAATAACTTGATTATCATAGAATTGTTTATAATTAACTTATAAGATATATTGTCTATATACAAACAAAAACTAACTATTTTTTTTACAATAATTGCCTCAGTAAAGACCACTGATATGAAGGTCATGTAAGTTTTAATTGAATAGTATTAAGTATTTGAGCTAGCATAAATAGATTAACTATGAATGTCAAGGTTTTATTTTACAAAAATTT
>JADANM010006970.1:2016965-2037986 GCA_026213755.1 Eurema hecabe | reverse complement strand
TTGTTTTTAAATGCTTCTCTAATAAATTAAGGATATCTTTTGGATATGGTGTTTCTCTTTATAAGATTTACATTGAATTTCTTGTTTGTGTAATATGCTATCAAAAATAATAAAAGATCTGTTTACCCAGACTAGTCCAAATTTTTCGTTTCTTGATAGTCTTTTATGTGTATGTTCTTAATACGTGGAAACAAAACTTTAATATGCCTATTTTGTAAATGTTTAAATAATATGATCACCACAATTGCAGGCAATTCTCTCTGTAGC
Organism: Eurema hecabe; assembly: GCA_026213755.1. Taxonomy (NCBI): domain Eukaryota; kingdom Metazoa; phylum Arthropoda; class Insecta; order Lepidoptera; family Pieridae; genus Terias; species Terias hecabe. Next base: position 2,037,719 of record JADANM010006970.1, on the reverse strand, counting down.
GGACTTAGAGAAGCGTGACGTGAACTTTGAACTGATCAAAGTGGAAGGCAAAGTGGGCGGAAGGATGGAAGACTCGATGCTAGTCAAAGGAGTCGTCATAGACAAGACTATGAGCCACCCGCAGATGCCCAAAGTTTTGAAGGTAGAACTTAACTGAATTGCTAATAAGCAATAATTATTTTTCCCATTTAAAGTTGCCTGGAAGCTATCGCTCCTTAGCAATAAGGCTGCCAATTGACAAACAAATTGTCAAAAAGCGTAAAATTTTATGTCTGTAATATATTTATGTAATTCTTTTCTGTCAATAAAGGTTTCTATTTATTTAAAATATGGATATTAATAACAAATGCTTATAGGATGTGAAACTGGCTATCCTCACCTGCCCGTTCGAGCCACCGAAGCCCAAGACCAAGCATAAGCTGCAAGTTGGTTCCGTCGAAGAGTACAGGGAGCTGCGTCAGTATGAACATGAGAAGTTCATTGAGATGGTCAGACGGGTCAAGGTATGTTGGCATTTCAAATTAAATTACCAGGCTAGTTGTGAGTATGTTCTCGGCACCTTCTGTTCTTTTTACTAGGGAATAATACTTTTTGATAAACATAAATGCAATGGAATTTTCTAAATTTCCACTGTTTTGTCTCAGTGTGAAGATATAATGTAGCCTGAAACCTTACTTAACTGAAATGGGACTGTATCACATTATAAGGATTGTTCAATTTGAACCTGTTCTTCTTAAGATTAGTGCATTCAAAAGAAGAAAGCTTTGTAATATTATTGTTGATATACATTTGCTGAAGTCTTTGTAAATAAAGAATAATATTAGCATTGCTTTTCATGATATTATGAGACTTAAAAAGATGTAATATTCTCAAAAAACACAAATGATGATTCACATTATACACTTTATAAGTTTATTGATTTATAATGATATTTTCCTTGGCTGTGTCTGACGTGTTTTCCATTAAGACCTCTTTTTATACATTTTATTATAAGCTGGTTCAAAGAATATTGTATAACGTAGGATACCGGAGCAACCCTAGCTATCTGCCAATGGGGCTTTGATGATGAAGCCAATCACCTGCTCCTCGCAGAACAGCTACCAGCGGTGAGATGGGTCGGTGGACCGGAGATGGAATTGATCGCTATTGCCACTGGAGGAAGAATTGTGCCCAGATTTGAGGAGCTTTCTGCTGATAAGCTCGGAAGCTGCGGGCTTGTCAGGGAATTGAGTGAGTATGAGTTTTGTTTAAAAAAAAATAATGTTGCTATCAAAATACTTATAAAACAATATATCGTATCAAGCTTAATGGTAATGTTGGTAGCAATATCAGCAGTAGTAAAAGAGAAAAATACAAATGATACAGATATCAGTGTTAAAAAGCTTTACCTTAGCGTCAAAACTTTAAACACACTCTGTATAGTGACTCTTTAATATTTCTCTCATTTATGAACCCAAAAACTTGTGTTACACTACACTATTTACTTTGATATATATAAACTTTATTTCAACATATTATATAATTTCTTTCCAGCCTTCGGTACATCCAAAGATGAAATGTTAGTGATTGAAGAGTGTTCTAACTCCAGAGCTGTAACCGTCTTAGTTAGAGGAGGAAACAGAATGATCGTAGAGGAAGCAAAGAGATCTGTGCATGACGCCCTGTGCATTGTGCGCAGTTTGGTGCAGGTAAACAATTATTAAAAAATATCTTAATAACCATTATTATTATTAAAATGATTTAGCTTTCTATAATCTAGATTCTTTGTAAATAAAAAAAAAAAAAAAAAAGATTCCAGACATTATGTAAATATACAGCTAGATAGATTTTTATGCATATGTCGCCGGAAAATAACAAGAACAGCAAATTTATAAATTTCCTAGGAAATTTATAAACCTTCGTAGGATTCTAAATGAGAGATAAATTGTATTATTTTACGGCCACATTTTCGCAAATTTATCAATTTACCGAACTGACGCGTAAAATAATAAGTTAGCAATAAACAAACGTCATGTGCGCTCTGATTGGTTGAATAACTGTCAACATCGACCAATCAGAGAGCAGTGTGTTATTTTCCGTATTTTAAAAAGCGTAAAATTAAAAGCTTTTTCTGTGATTGGTCGAACCATTTAGAACCGTATGAATGGATATTCGTTAGTTGATTAATTTACCACGAGACGTCGCTAATTGATAAATTTGCAAAAATGTGGCCGTAAAATAATACAATTTATCTCTCATTTAGAATCCTACAAAGGTTTATAATAGGAAATTTATTAATTTGCTGATCTTGTTATTTTCCGGTGACACATATAAAAGATGATTTACATTTATTTATATTTAAATTTAATTGTATTATTCTCAATAAAACATTAAACTAAATTTATTAATCGGAGTACCTTTGGTGTCGTGAACTTGTATAGTAAAATGTTCATTAAACTAATATACAAGTTGTCAATATGTCCTGATTTCATTTTTTTTGTGGTGTACAATAAAGATAGACTATTGCTATTACTATACAACATCCACAATTAACATTGAATCTGGCCTGAGACCTATGTCCCAGGACAACCTGACCTGAATGATGATTGCTATGGAACATATAAATTATTGCTTGTTCGTTAGTAAATTATAAGTCGCGGCACGGATGTTTAGCGCTGGACGAGAATAGCTGCGCATCGGTAGAATCGCGCTCGTAATTGACGTATTGGTGCGAAAAAGACAACACGACTGGGACAACCAATCAACGCTCGCGCACCCGACGATCACGCGCCCCGCGCGCCGCGTCATTACCTCGATACCTTATTCGGCGCAGGTTTCGTTCAGCTCGAAAGATTCGTGCCGCTACTTATAATTTTCATTTATATTAGTCAATAAGGTTTAACATGGTTAGAGAATAGAGGCTTAACTTATCTTACACTGAAACTTATTTCATTGTAATCAGAAAATAATTCATAAAAAATATATTCCTTTAGGATTCCCGTGTAGTATATGGAGGAGGAGCAGCGGAAGTGTCCTGCTCCCTAGCTGTGGCAAGAGCAGCTGATAAACTATCATCGTTAGACCAGTACTCATACAGGGCTTTTGCCGATGCCCTAGAAGCTATACCACTCGCATTGGCTGAGAATAGGTTGGTTATTTTGTTTAATCACTTTTTATACAGCAAAATAGCTTTATCTAGAAGTTACAAGAACACCAATGATGATTCAATTCATAAATAATCTTTGATTCATAATGATATTTTCCTTGGCTGTGTCTGAGGTGTTTTTGTTTATTATTTGTACTAACACACTAAATTGTCAGCATACCCATGTACTGACTCATATAATGTATTAAACCAATGAAATATTTCCAGTGGTCTGTCTCCAATTGACACACTGTCAGACATCAAGGCAAGGCAGGATGCTGAGAAAAATAGCAATCTTGGAGTGGATTGTATGGGCCTCGGTAAGAAATTTTATTGATATTCTATATATAATATAAAAGACTTAACTGAAATGAAAATTCTTTCACCACTAAAAAGCGACACTAGCCTGGACTGTTTATACAGTTACACTAAACATTTTTCTGGTATTTTTTTTTACATATTTAACTTATATTAATATTTAATTTTAATAATGTGTAAACTATATGACTTAGTAGTTTGTATCTTATGCTAGCAGTTATTCCCCGCGGTTTTACCAACGGTCCTCGTTCCCGAAATTTCGGGAACTCCTTGCTTAGTGTTGTTGCTTACCTACAAGCAAGCTATGTCCCTTCCAAATTTCAGTGCCTAGGTTTAGTCGTTTAGGCTGTGTGTTGATATGTCAGTCAGTCAGTTTCTTGTCTGATATTTTTACTTACTTTATACTTAGATATTTAATTTTCGATAATCCCACAGACTCCAACGACATGAAAGCACTCAACGTCATCGAATCCCTCCACTCGAAGAAACAACAGATCGCTCTGGCAACACAACTCGTCAAGATGATACTGAAGATTGATGATGTCCGTTCACCAGCTGACAGCATGGAGTAGTCAACTAACTGATATTATTAACATTAATATGTATTTGGTTATAATTGCCAGTCTTTGTTGGGCTTTGGAGGTGCTTTTTGCAATTTTTATATTACCTAAATACTATAATTAGTATATGAAGCACAAGATTGAAGTTACATATTGTTTTTATTCCATTCAAAAAAAAGATTTTGTTTAGATTATTAACAGATCTTAGTAATAATTACTTTGAAACGCTTTTTCTTTTGGCATCACAGTGTCTGTCAAATGTAAAAGTTGGCATACATATTATTTGTGGACAATGCAACATGAAAAAAAAATTCCTTAATAATAACTTTAGTCTACTAATAGTATTAATAAGCACTTTCAAAGTAGATTTTTCAAAAATGGCTAATGAAATTATAGCTAGCGCTAGTATCGTATTTTTTGGAAGAGGTTTTACTTGTTTTAAGGAGTAACCTATATGAATTTGCAATATTTTTTAGGGTGCCGAAACAAACTTTGTTTTACATAAAAAATGTTGCAATGTTACTAAAATACTTGTTATGTCACATACTTAGATGTACTGCGTATTATATTTTTAATTTAATTGAATAAACGTATTTTAAAACAATATTGGTTTGCAATTTAATTTACTAATAATAGTTTTAATGTTCAAACTGTATTCGAACTTGATACTTGTAAGGTTGGAATATTTAATATCTTTTAAAATGCCTGAATTACAACCAAATCCATCACAAATAGTTACTTACCTTAAAAAAGGTTGCACAATAAGTTTTAAATAAGAAATAGCAGTTTAATTTAACCAGATGTGCATTTTATTTTTGTCTGAATACTGATAATTGTGAACAAAGCCTTATTGAAAACTATGATGCTTTATTGATCTAATAAATTTATTAAAATAACTAGTGTATTATTTTAAAACTATAGAATATTGACCCATCACTTTTAAAGGAAACTATTTCTCTATGCTTATGATTTATAAAAATCAACTATTATCTTAATGTAATTGTCGTAGTGTCTTTTTAGATAAAACGGACATAATCTATGCTATTTGTCAGCAGTATTACGTGTAGAAATATCTATCTACTGTGTTAGGGTTTCCATGTAAATAAAACAAAGTATTTTCTTATGAATAATGAATACAAAGGTTCAATAAATCTGTCTTAAAGGACTACAATATGACTAAAAACATGTTAATGTTCATAATTTTTCACAATCTCTATCCTTTTGTTCAGTTCATCACAACCCTAAGTATAAATTTCCACCAATTAGTTTACCGAGCGACTGCCTTCACTCTGAAGACTTCCCCGCTCGAGTCCTGCGCTATATATCGAACCTTTCAAACGCTAACGCCTTCCCTTCTTCTTCATACTCCTCCTTAGTCATACAGAATGAATAAAAATCCGGATCTCTGAACAACAATTTTCCACCTTCCCAAGCATATGTTACTGGATTCTCTCCGATACTGACGTTAACATTGAAATGATCAAGTGCAAAAGCGCGTACGTCATTATACACGCGATCACGAAAACCGGGAAACAGAGTATTGCCACCGTACAGAATTATATTCTCAAGTAAACTTTCTTTATTTTCCTCTGGACATGCATCTATAGAGTTAATTATTGCTTCTGGTATCCCCATTTGAGGTATCCCAACATCAGATGGGTGGAATAATAGTTCTGGAATACTGAAACGCTCATTGTTGAGACGTAATGTCTGTTGTTCTAAGTCTTCATCAGGTTTTACAATATCTCTGAGATATCCTCTTCGTAATGTTGTGTAATCAGGGAGAACATAGTCTTTTACTATTGAGTTGCTTGGAGCTGAAAATATTATAGTAATTAGAATTAAATGACAAAGACAAGATTTTTTTACTATGCATAATATGTTGAAGGAACATATTAAAATTATATATGATTTATAGCTATTATATCAGTTGCTCCTTAAAAATTATAAAGATACATTTATTTTTAAACTTAATAAAATGTATGCAAAACTAATTTTCAAACAAAAAATGCTGATTGGTCATTCGTTATGACCATTACACACACAATAAACTTAAACTTTTGATGTCTATGAGTATCATAATTACCTTTTTTACTACATATTTCCATATCTCCCATAAAGTCCTGAGACACAAAACAGGAGTCCTCTTTTGCTTGATTAATAACAAATCCTTCCTCCATCACATTTAACTGCCGATACGACAATATCTCCTTTAAATGATTTGTTAAAACTTTACCACCCACATCTATACGTCTTATAGCTTCTTTACACTTTTTACCTTTAATATATGGAACAATGTATGTATTACTGTAACCAGAATCAACTACTACTGTACTCTCATTATTATGTAGCTTTCTATAGTGATACTCGGCCAAATCTGTCGCATTAATACGCAGTAGCGATTGACATTCGTATTCTTCGAAGAAGATTTCAGTCATTGCTTCTTGTATTGAATAAAAATTAAATGGGGGTTCAGTTATGATTAATGGTGTCTCACTGAAGTTAACCGGACAGCATTCTTTACTAAACATATAATCCCAGAGGGTTTTTTGCGTGTCCCAATTAACAAGGAAACCTTTTTGAAAAGGCAGAATGTAAAATAAACCAGATGCGTCTCTACATTCGTCAATTTGCGATCCTATAAACGGTCGACGTCTTTCTGACTTGGCTTTCATGATACAGTTAGGAACGATCTTTGGTTCCATGGACGAAATACCCACTTTAGCCGTGTAAGCTCCATTATCTAAAATATAGCACGAAGTTTCACTCATGTTGTTTGGTTACCGGCAGGAAGTTCAGAGATAAATCATTAATATTGAAAAGGAAGTCTATCCTTTCTTCCTGTATAGATGTACAAATTAACAAGTATTTCGTTTTTCGAATTTTTATCTTCCTTATATTAATACAAATTACAATGCTGTTTAATATTTTTATTTCATTGTAAAACAAGTTAACAACGTTACAAACGATTTGTGCTTGTTGATAAATAAATGTTTGACAGTTGACACTGACATCTGATGCAATTATCCTTCATTTTTTTTTCTTTATAATAAAACCAGCCACGGACTTTTCTGCATAATTATATTATTATCAACTTATGTAAAAATCAAGAAAGTAAACCCAGTAAAGGAATGGTAAAAACAACTTAGATTATAACAATACATATTTAATTGATATTATAAAAAACAATAGCAATATAAAGAAATAAAATATACAATTATTGTTGATTGAAAGATGTCTGAATAATTTTTAGTATTTTTTTTTAATTTTGTTTTTTAAATAAATAAAGATTTTCAGTTTCTTTTTTTCAATAAGACAACTTATTAATGGACGTTTTATATGACTTGTGTCGTTCCATCAAAGTAGCATAACATGCTCAAGAAATCTAGAGATTACCACTTAAAAAGTCACAAAATATTCCTCTTTTTAAAGTACCTGGTGTAGAAATAAAATTATTGCTCTACTATAATTAAAAAGTTAATGGGGATGTCAAATAAAACATATTAAGATTCTAAAGCATAATTTATTAACACATATCATACATTGTTCTAGCTTAGCCTAAAAACTTGGGAGCCACATCCAATCTGGAAAAAAAAAGAGTTTGTGTAATTTCTATAATATTGGAAACTGTATAATTAATAAAATAGCAAACTGTTTTTTGCATTAACAATCTTTATAAACCTCAACTAGAAATGTTCTTAAAATTAATATAATAATTCTTTAAATTTAAGCCTAGGAAAAGACAAATGTACAGACTGTAGAAAGCAGCCTTATTTTTTAGAGTATTGATTAAAAATTGATGTGCTTATTGGAGGCTGAAATACAAGCTTTATTAATATAGCAATATTTTATTACCAAATGAACATTGTTCTCAAAATCTATCAAATAAAAACTTATATCATCATAGTATAAAAGCAAGTCTCTTTCTTTTGTCTATCCCTATGTATGCTCGTCTTTAAAATTATGAAACTGATTCTCATGAGGTTTTTTTATCACAGTGATTCAAGAGTAAGGTTTATGTGTATAATACATGCATAAATGCGGATAAATCTAATAAAAAAACTGATTTTGTAATTGGATTTTGGAAACTTATAAATCTATAAAATGTATCTTTTATATAATACTAGCTGTTGCCGGCAACACCGTCTACATGGACTTTCTTATAAACTTTGATCTCCCTTCCCCCATTATAACCCTTTTTTCTAGTAAAAAATAGCCTATGTCCGTCTCCTGGCCCTGAGCTACCTCCGTACCAATTTTCACCCGAAACTGTTCTGCCGTTCTTGAGTTATAAGTGGTGTAACTAACACGACTTTCTTTTATATATAGAGATAGCAAGTCAAACAACATAATGTGCTTATTATGTTCTCTTGTCTATTATATTATTAAAAAAACATTTGAGTTAATGAAGTACAACTTTATTCATAGTATTTGATACAATATATGCAAAAAGATAATTTGAGTTAGTTATTTTACAAAGAAGTAATTAACTATTAAAATCAATTACATATATATACACTTTATAATTATTTGGATTGGTAGCTCTCTCATACTGAGTATTTAATGTACGTGTATTTAGTAAATATGCTTGTACAAAACCTAATAGGAACTTACAATTTAAGCCTTTTTAAGCAGCTGGTGGCGGGTAATAAGGAATGGTGCTCCAAGACCTGATCCAATGAACATGGTGAAATAAAGGGTCAACTTGTAACGATTGGCAATTCCGAAAGGCAGGTTCTGAAAATCATAATTACTTCATTTATATTGATGTTAAAAGTAAGGTTACAATAAATATTATTGTTGAATATTTTATATTTAAAACGATTATACAGGCTGAAAAGAAACAAACATAACACTGTTGCAAATTTATAAAAGGGTTTTTATTAATATTAAGAAATAAAAGCAAAAATCTATTATGTAATGTTTTGAATTTGGAACTTACCTCGCCAGGAACTCCGCCGTGGGAATGGTTTCTGACAAAGTTAGACATAACATTTCTGCCCAATTTGTTTGCAATACGGGATAATGGAGCCTGCATTTTGAATATGTGGTATATAATTCAAATACTTGATGACAAAACCTGGTAAACTATCGAATTTTCTATGTGCGTATTGCGACAACTTTTTTTTATGAAACTAAGGTTGCGTTCCGATTTAACTACCTTTTGGTAGTTTTCAACAGATTTAGAACGCATTTATATAGTTTGTAAAATAGGGTTAATAAAAAAAATATTACTTTTAATTCATAGTTTTTATTAAATTTGGTATATAATTAAATATAACTACTAATATTTAATGCTGATTTGATTTTTTGTTGAAGTACCTGGAAATAAATAATAATATTACTCTATTTTTTTAAACAATAAAACTTATTCAATTAGTTTAAGTTTAAGTCTAACTGAAGCATGAATATCATAAATTATTTATTTAAAACGACTGACTGAGTGTAGAAAGAGAATAAAGTGTAACAGACAAAATTTCAAGAGATACTAAAAATTGTTATGTAGCGAAATATAGTTCGTACAAAATCCATTAAAAAGAAAATGAATAAAATAGTTTAATTACCAAATAAAATTACATGATTCATGTTTATATTTAAACATCCATTATGTAACTGTTGATAAATTATTTTCAGTTAAAATATGAATCTCATTCAAATTTCACCTTGCTTGCCTTTTCTTGCCAAATTTTTAAATAAACTGGTTGTGGATCTTGAGTGATAAGTCTAAAGTAGAGTAAAGAATTCCTAAAAAGAGTATCTTATATCTTTTCATATTGTAAAGTGTGTACCTATTTAATAAATACAAAACTAAATAAAGTAAGTATAGGCTATAAAAACTAATTAAATACTAAGATTGTGATAATGAATCAACTTTCAAAGGAAACGACAGTCCTAGTAAATTAGTTTAACCTTCAACTTAGAGGAAATAACATTACCAACGACGCCTATTGATTTTTATAAAGGACAAAAAGGTCGGACTGGCTATAAAGATTCTATCTAGCACGCACGGACTGACGAACCTAGCATTATGGAATTAAAAGTAATAACAGCAATTGTAGGTTTGGTCTAGAAACTGAAATACTAGCACGAATTAAACTCGAAAAGCTACCACTACTTGAATACTGCCTAGTACAATATTAGTTTTTCAGATAATGTAAGTTGTCGAATTATTAAAGTATTAAAGTAACTGCTACAATTTGTACAGTACAAAACTATACATATTTTCTATAGTCAAAGCAGACCATAAACAATATGAACGAGGAGTAAAGACAATAAGGGAATATTTATTTTGCTGTACCGAGCGACATCGTTTGATAGTATTATGTTTTAAATAAAAAAAATCCCTTTTCTACCTCTCTATAAAAACGTTAGCCAAAAAAATCGATGAAGCTTGAGAAACTGACAACATTTGTTGATATTTGTTAAACTTATACTATTATATGGGAATAAACTACATACATGAACGTTGTCAAATAAGTTTAAACATAAAATATCAATATTCATTATACCATACTACTATTTCTAATATTAGAAACGCGTAAGTTTATAATATGAATATAGTACGTTATTAAGTATTATTAAAGATCTTTCACGCAAAAAGAACTAAATGGATTTGTTTGAAATTTAACAGTCCAGTAAATTAGACCATAGATTAACGCTAGATACTATTTATCTCAATTAACGTATTAAACCGCGGTCATCCATACTAATATTATAAATGCGAAAGTAACTTTGTCTGTCTGTCTGTCTTTCCATCACGCTTAAACTACTGAACCTATTAGAACGAAATTTGGTACACAGATTGTCTAGAGCCTGGGGAAGGACATAGGATACTTTGTTTTTAATCAACCCCCAAAAGGTTGCGCTAGGGGTTGCAACTTTTTATAATTTTACGCTTTTACGGCCAAACCGCTGAACCGATATTAACGAAATTTGGTACACAGATGGTCTCTAGCCTAGGAAAAAACATAGGCTAGTTTTTAACTGGAAAAAAGGGTTATACCTAAGGGGGGAAGGGGCGCTCAAAGTTTATGTGAAAGTCCACGCGGACGGAGACGAAAAATTTCTGAATTGTATCTTCGTTCGTTTTAGCTCTTATTATTTGCGTTATTACCAAATTACGTAAAGATAAATGTTTTATGTATTATGTAAACGAAATAGTCGTAGGTAGCGTATCTTCAAATAGTCTGAAATATATACATCTGTAGTGATTCATACATTATCTAGGGTATGTATTATAACACGTATGTATACAAAACTCGTCATTGTCAATAAGGAAAAATGCATGTTTTCCTGATACCTTTAATGGAATAGTGCACTGAGCTTCCTCTCAAAGCATTTTAATTATTATAGTAATTATCGACCATTATCATTCGCAATAAAAATACCGTTAAAATCTATTTTTTTAATTATTTAACGTGTATAAAACAACCAAAGCCCTTATAGTGTTTTTAAAATAAATGACTAAAAGTTAAGGTTATTGTTGTTCGATACTTTATAACGCAAAAACTACTATATAAATTTGATTAAAATTTGGCATGCAGGTAGCTTATAATTTAAGTTACCACATGGGATATTTTATTTCACTTCTAGAATATTCTATTATATAATTATTTCTATAGTATAATATACTTACAAATTTATTTTTGCATCTGGAAAGCAACAATGACGAACGGAGAAGCAATACCGGTTAGCATGTAGAAGAAGAAATTCGCCGTGAACCTGTATTTGTTGTTGATGTCAAAAGGCAGGTTCTGAAATTAGAAAAAAAAATACTTCTATAATCAATGCATAGTATAAAACAATGTCGTTTTTCGCGTCTTTCCCTTTTTATGATATACTAGCTGACCCGTGGCCACTTCGTTGGGCATAATGTTAATTATCCCTTTCAGTTTTTATATAACCTACGACACTCAGCAATAATGTGGCTTTCTATTGGTGAAAGAATTTTTCAAATCGGTTCAGTAGATCCCGAGATTACCCTTTGGAATTTAACAAACACACAAACTTTACTTCTTTGAAAGATAGATCTTTGAAACTACGCAACGGATTTTGACGCGGGATTTCTAATAGACAGAGTGATTCAAGAAGAAGGTTTATGTGTATGCAAAAAAAACATGCGATATATGCGAAAGTAACTCTGTCTGTCTGTCTGTCGTTCCATCACGCTAAAACTAGTGTTATAATACTAAAGAGTTTGTGTTGGTTTGATCGCATTAGTCTCAGGAACTACTGATTCGAATAGAAAACCTCTTTTTGTATTGGTTAGTCCATTTATCGAGGAATTTGTACGTACAAGAAAATTGTTCGTAAAAAATATTATAAACTATAAGAAACTTAATCACATGGAAATCGACAAGGACGAAGTCAGAAGCAACTGCTTGAATATTATTATTATTTTTTTATTTCTGTATGGGCTTGCGCTTGACCACAAGTCGCCTGATGTTAAGCGACGTCGCGTCGCGGTCTACGGTGGTATGAAGAAACAATGATTGTAAGTTTGTATATAAAATAGTAAAATAATAGTGCAAGAGATGGACTTGGTATTGCGGGAAATCTTGGTATCGATGAATCATATTATCTATTAGGTATGAATTATGATACCTCGATATAAATAACACGTATATCAATTAAATAGTAACATTCGTCTTCATTTCGAACAGATTAAAATATTAAAAATTACTAAAAAAAGGTGAGAATAAGGTTCATCTTTGAATATATAATACCGATACTGTTAATTAATGTTACTTTTTCTTACTAGAACTTAATTGAATTTGAAAAATATCTCAGCGTGGTCAGTTAGTCGTAAACTATGTTACATAATTTAGTAATCGTATGTGCTACTGAAGTCTTGATTAAATTTTTAATCTCTTAGGCCCTTAAACGTTGTACGCATGGTTTAAAATACGATTTAAACCGACCTCCTTAAAAAGCAAAACTGGCTACTACTGATAAAAAATCCTGAATTACGTAATAATACATACCTCCCCTGGAACTCCTCCGTGGGAGCCATTTCTGATGAAATTCCTCATCACATTCCTTCCTAGGAGCGTTGATCTAGCTACAGGACCCAACATTTTCACTTAAATTTTAAAACCAAAATGAGACCTCTATCAGGTAGATAAGATAAGGATATTGACTATCGGGAGGTGTCGATACGACTAGCCTGTGTAACCGATAAACTATAAGTATGCGTGCTTATGCTGTTTCAACTTTCAGTACAACATGAATACTTTTTACAGGTTGTTTTGATGTATTGTTTTCGCTAAGCACCTATTGTTTGCTTCAGTAGTAACAACAATGATTATTTATTATATTTTATGTATGTGTGAAATGCAAGTATGAACAAATATGAATTGCAATAACTGTTTGAAACATTCGATGCAAGAAAATCCTTGAATAACGTTATTTTCCTGTTTAACCAACTTCAACAAAAGGTAAGGTATACAAAGTGGGTGAAAAATAATGCCACATTGTATTAAAAATATTACAAAAAATAATTTTACTTTCTTGAACACTCAAATCTTATTTATTACTAACAATAAGAAAACTAAAAGAAAAACACTTGATAGAAAACATTATAGTTTGTACGAGATTGGTAGTGTTGAAGTTCTTCTTAAATTTTATTCTGTTATTTAAACAATTATATGAAAAATCAATATAATGAAACCAAAATATTGTTTTTTATAAAAAAGAAGGTTCATTTTCGCTCATTCATTGATGTTTCTCATAATCCTTTTAGTAGAAAGGCAGAATAATTTGGTAGGAATTGAACAATTTTAATTGTCTATGCCTTGCAGCCTTTGCGAATGGCAACATTCCATCCTGCCATTTAATTAAAAAAAAAGAAACAGTCGGCCACGCTTGCCACAAAAATCATTCCGGGGGATTATTACTCACATTTCCCCCAATATTAAAATCTAATATTACCGTTTTATACGATATACATAAACATTCACATTGCATTTCAAAATTAATTATGGCTGATTTGGACGATTTCTTCGCGAAAAAAGATCGCAAAAAGTCAAAGTCGGTCAAAAAGTTTGCGACGGCAGATGAACTGGCTAAGAAATTGGATGACCCTAAACAGAAAACGGACGTGAGGCCGAAGAAGGATCGACTGACACAGGAAGGTGAAGAAACTGGTCGAGGCGCGGTGAGTAGCTATGCAAATCGAAGTACAATAATCGCCTTTGTGATACGTCAAATGCAGATGCCCCCAAGTCGTGCCTAGCTGCTTGCTGTAGTTAGGCTTATAGGTCCACTGTAGGGTATAAGGTATAAACTTTCTTCTATTAAGAAACATAGTGTGATTTTCTCGATGCCACGACAGTGACACTCCTATGCCCTGAATTAAAGGTTATTTACGATTACGCAAAATACTTTGTTTAAAATACACGTTCGACTAATCTTCATAACTCTGATCTTACAAATGGTCTATAAAATGACAGTGCATTGTTTAATTAAGTAGGTTGAAGATGTATAAAGAGAAATTGGTTAATTGATTTTGACCTACTTAGGCTCACATCTTTCTCTTGATTAAGATTTGGTTTGTGTTGAGATATTTATAATTGTAAAAATAGTTTATGACAATCCATTACTTGTCAAAATAATGATTTCAAAAATGGCATTATTCTCACACTTATAGAGTTATTTATCTATATAAACATTTCTATTATTCAACTAAAGTTGTAATTTTGGTTTCAAAACCAACAAAATTTTCTACAAAGTGTACAAGGTGAAGTTATGAAAAGTTAAACAAGAAGTAGCAATAACATTATTTGAATTTAATTCATGGCCTTTTTGAGGAAACAATATTTTTACACAAAAAATAATTTAATATTACTCACATTGATTTTATTTAGACTTTTTATAAATGATATATTTTTTACATGTTTGTTGTTTTCTCTAAACAAGTACTTCAAATGACATCACTGAAATATTAATAAAAAAAACTTATATTGTAATTATTAGGAATGATTAGAAGCACACTCTTTAAGTAGAAAATAAAAGAAGGCACCAAAATAAATTGAATTTTATAGTAAAATATTGACATAGATGTTGTTTACTAATGATTTATTTGGTTTTTTATTGGAACAATTTAACATAGGTGTTAAAAATGTTAAAAATTGTTCTTCATGATTGGGGTTGTTGCTATAGACCACAAAGTATTGGAAAATATTTTCCTCCTGCTGAAATGGATTCATGTTAAACATAAAGAAGTTTCATTTGTTATTTATTTCTATTTAAAGAATCTTCGTTCAAATAATGTTTTTTCTTTCTAAGCGTATGAATGTAGCCACTGTATGAATTAGAAGTTTTAAATACAAATTCAATTTTAATGTGTTTTATGTATTTAAACATGTATTTAAACTCTCCTTTTATATAAACAGAAATTACATTTATAATTTTATATTACAAAATTTCTTAATCACATTTACTGAACTGATCTTTCTATCTCAATCATTTGTTATCAACAAATTTTTGAAATATTTATATTATATTAGTAAATAAGAAATGAAAATGAATAATTTAATTAGAGTTTTTAATATCTTGTACAGTAAATTGTAAAACATTATTTTTTATTGTGTCAATATGTAACTTATAATTAACCCTTGTAATTAAACATGAGTATCAAATTAACATGTTATCTCTTGATAACTGATAAAAAACACATGGCTGATATTATTAGACATTTTCAACACAATACTGTAACTCTGTTAGTCTTTCCATGACGCTAAAACTACTGAACCAATAAGAACGAAATTTTGTTATAAAGATATAAAGAAGTCTAAAGCATGGGGAGGAGGATAAGGACATAGGCTACTTTTTTTTAAATCAACCTTATCTGGTTACTATCTAAAAAATTGTATAATATACTCTTTCTTCTAATATGTAACAATTTTCAGCTAATTTTTCATTTTCTTAAAAAGAAAAAGATACTTAATAATTACACCTCATATTATTTAAAGTCTCCATTCCCACTAACATTACAAATTATGAGAAAATTACACTTACCCATCGAAACTATTGAACCGATTTTGATGAATAATAGAATATTGGTATAGCCTAGAACAGTCTTAGAAAGAATATAGCTACTTTTTATTGTTAGAATGGTGTTTAAAGGGCATAGTATGGTAATTTTTCAATTATTTTTGAAACAGGAAGAGGAAGAATGGAAGGAATACGAAGAACCTGTGAAGGACTACACTGGGCTCAAGATCCAAGTCCTGCAAGGGAACGCTGGAGCTCAAGACCAGGGCCGGGATCCTTCCACCGAGGACCTCACACCAGAAAATTCTAAGAACAAAGGACCGTGGAACAAACCTGTGAGTTGATTGAACCATTTATTTTTGGACAAGATAGGTTTTGTTTTATATGTATTTATTTTTAAAAGATGATTGAATTGCTGCTTGAATTCTTAACTGACTTTAAAAAAGAAGGAGGTTTCTCAATTTGACTATATATATGCTTTAGTATTTTGAAAAAAAAAAAACATTTCTAAAATCTTTTAAAGTATATTTTAAAAAATTTCCCATTTACTGGGAAAACAGAGAGACTGACCCCATACAACCATGTCTATAGTTATATTTTGTAATCGAAAAAAATGCTAAAAGCATTGTAAAAAATTAATTTTGTTTAGAACAATACAAATGTCACGTTTTTCACACAACTATGACGTCACATTTTCTGACTGTACGTATTTGTTTTTGCAACATTAGGATGAGGTCAATGAATCTTTTTTTATTAAGATCAGAAGATATAAGAAGTTGTATATTTCAATATGCTGAATTATGTACTATTAAGTTACATATAATGATAATGCGTTATTATCTTCATTACATAGAATAAAACAAAGTCTCTTTCGTCTGTCTGTACCTATGTATACTTAAATCTTTAGTGCTACGTTTTTTTATAACCGATAGAGTGAATTAACCGAAAAGGTTTATATGTATAATTCATACATAAATGCGGGGAAAATTTTGAAATATTTGTTTAATACTCATGAACTGGCTGCACTCCTATGAGCTTAAGAAAAGTAACATATAAATAATATAATTTACAGGTCGAAGCGGAACCGGTAGTGGCCAGGGCTCCGCCCCCGCCCGTGGAGGAGAAGGCTCGCGCGCCAGCCGCCTACGTGCCACCTCAGTCGCGGCAGAAGCCCTGTGATGGACCAGTTAGGCGGACCCAGAATGTAAGACACCTATATTTTAATATCTTAATTTGTGAAATACACCAGTAATCCAATGTTTTCATTTGTGTGAAGTAAATAGTGGGTTTAACAATATAAATGTTTTACCAATATCTCAATAGATGTATTGTGGAAGAGTACAAAACTCCATCAAATACCAGGATAGTAGAACACAAACAATTTAGATCTCATATAACTCAGTTTCTCTGTCATTCTGGGTTTGCGTAGGTATTTCCCAACAAAAACAAAGTTTTCATTTTACTTCAGTCACATTTAGTAACAAAATTGTATACAGCCTCTAAGTCATAATTGTATATACTCATATGTTGTTTCGTGTTACTCGAGCAGAAGGCGTCGCTGGACATCCACAACGAGGACTACTTCCCGGTGCTGGGCGCGGGCGGCAAGCGCGGCGGCGGCTGGAGCACGGCCGGCACCGGCGCCGCCGCGCGCCCGCAGCCGCACGCGCAGCCGCTCGCGCTCGGCAACCGCTTCACCACGCTGCAGGACGACAGCTAGCCAGGTGCGCACGTGCTACACGTACACACTTACACACATACACACACATACACGTGTGAACGCACTACGCATACATACACACGTGCACGCAGGCCACATATACTCACTTGTATGACACCGAAATGAGCTTATTTAAGACTAAAATATACAATTAACTAGCTCGGCAACCGCTTCACCACGCTGCAGGACGACAGCTAGCCAGGTGCGGACGTGTACACGTACACACTCACACACATACACGTGTGTACGCACTACGCAACATACACACGTGCACGCATACATACACACGTGCACGCAGGCCACATATACTCACTTGCATGACACCGAAATGAGCTTATTTAAGACTAAAATATACAATCAACTAGCTCGGCAACCGCTTCACCACACTATAATTATAAAAAACAAAACCCCATCTTAGTTAGGCTTCTGTCTTTAATGTTCTAAAAATACTTTTTCTTTTTGCAGATCGTAGAAGGCAGTTCCAGAAAGATAAAATAATAAAGTGAAGTGTCATTATGGACTTAAGCAAGCCTGGCATAGCGATTCCCACATACTATACATACATACAAACTGCGCACTTCTTACTACAACTATGTCTCGTTAACTTAACCCGGTGGTTGCAACACGTGCGCCAGTTTCTTACAGTATTTTTCATATTACTCGAACAACAGTGTGGGCTTATCCTTATCTATATAATCTGTGTAAAAATCGGCCAGTACCATGTTCCATTCACAGACAATAAATATTTAACTTTCAGTGTTGCTAGCTAAAACAAAACGACGATAGTCCTAAAAAAATCGTAAAACCCGAAAACGGAAGTGTGCCTTTAAGTTTGTTACTTTTTTATGTTTATATTTAAAAAGTAATTAATACAGTGTCATGATTGTTGCGTGGATGACTTGGGAATTTCGGTGAATTTTAAAATGGCGGATTTTTAGTGTAAATGCGTGGGTCGACTGCGCTGAAATTGTTTAATAGTAAGATTGAAAATCCGATATATTATGAAATAGTTTGGTTGGCTACCTCTGTATGTTAAACGGTAAAAATGTTTATAACTTCGGCAAATCATTCAGAACATGTACCATAGAAATAAATTATGTATTTAAAACTGTATGGGTTTTATTTGTTCTACCTTTATTTTTCTGGCTATAAAATATTATCTTACGTTAGCCTCTTAAGAAATTATGTAAACTGACTATATTTCGAAAAAACTAATTTATTAAGAAGACCTGAAATTCTTAGGAACTGGAATTATGTCTTTTATCAACTATTATTGCAAAGCCAAACAAGCTAAATAGACTTGTGGGCTTCAAAATAATTAAATAAATCTGATTTAAAGTTGTTTATTCATTGTGTGCGCGATGACAGCGCCCCTAGTGGCCACAACTATTCAGGACTTGAGATCTGTTAAATCATGACAACTAGATGTTATGGTAACGATTTTCGACTAGTTTTTCAACGAAATTAAAAGAATAGTGCAAAAAGTGAGTGTGTATATTATACCTAGTATATGAACATTATAATACGTACGGGATTTGAATCGATTAAGCATGAAATACATTTCCCACTTCAAACTGTGCAAAAAGGGAAGAAATTGGTTAAAAATGGAAAAAAGATTAGCACAGAATGTGAGAGAACTGAAAGAGCTTAGAACGAACGGAGAATGCTTCTTAATAAGAGATCATAAGACAAACGTCTGTGACACAAACTCCCTACAAAACATCAACACTGCAATGGACAATAATAATGAAAAATTGAATAATATCAACCATAAGCTACATGTAAGTGTGAAAAAATATTTTAAATTGCTCTAATTTTAAGCAATTTTAGTAGATGTTGTGTTTTTATTTTTTCTACTTTATTTTAGAATTTATAAATACAATATTGATTTAATAATAAGTAACTTAAGTTTGAATTACAAATAAATGTGTTTTATTTACCATTACTATTATCAATAATTGAGAGCTGTAAATTAACTAATACACAACATACATGTACAATATTATCGATATAATCAAATAAATTGTGAGGAATTTTTTCTAAAATTCGATAAACTCTAAGTCTTCGCATAATTCTTTCCACATGCATTCTAACTCGAGCAATATCATATTTTTGTTGGGTTTCTTCTTTGGTAAATTCATTTTTATTTTGTAGAAATGGTGGCATAACTACTTTAATTTCTTTTCCGCTGGTATCTATGACATTTTTAATTTCAGGAAAACTTTTAACAGCTAGAACTAAATCTCCTGTTTCTAACTTGTCAATTAATCCAGATTCAACAGTAATTTGTGAATCAGTTTTACTTCCACCAGCCACTTTAGATTTAAAACAAATTATTCCTCCTGGTGTAATTCCTATGATGACTTTTGCAGTAAATCCTTTTTTACAATGGGAGTCACAAGCAACACGATCATCTACTGCTGACGGTACTTCAATTCTAAGTTCAGTGCAATCTATGATAACTCGTGTGTCACTGTATGCTGGATGAAAACAGTCAGGCATTGAAGCTTGAACAATAGCTTTATTCGGCCAAAAGACTAAATCAGCCGTTGCAACTGCTAGATCTTGTAGAATATGATAAAATATTCTTGAGATTGTGGTTCTATGTATGCCAAAGAATACACTTAATGCTGAAAATGTCAGTCCACTTTTAAATTTCATCAAAAAAATTAGAAGCCGGTCTTTTTTGGAAACTGCACATTTCCCAATTGACATTCTTTTCAATAAAATATCAAAACTTTTGAATGACACACCGGCGAGATCTAGTAGTTGTTGGTCATTCTTAATTGATGAAATACCAAAAAAACCTGGACTATTTGTTGATGTTGATTGGGTACTATGTGTAACTTTATTAGTGCAACAACCTATATCTCTAGTTTTTGGAGTATTTGTGGTAACAATTTTGGAATAAGTTGGTATTTCTACTTGGATCTCAGCATCACAGTTATTATTTTGAATGTACCTATTACAAATAAATGTTGTTTCTTTCAACTTGAACTGACTATAAATATCTGCTTGGCATCCTTTATCAGCCATTA
>JADANM010006970.1:1933416-1960167 GCA_026213755.1 Eurema hecabe | reverse complement strand
AATTAACATCAACTTTTGTAATATGAACTTTTAAAATGTTGCGTGTAGTATTTTTTTTATACAGAATACATTTTAAAAATTGAAACTGTTCGTTTAAAGAAACAATGCCCTTTTCAATTTATTTTTCCTTTAATTAAAGGGTCTTTCGTCTTTATTATACTATTTTAAATTCTATTATTCGTGCATAGATATCATGGCAAAACTAAAGATTAGGCTGTATGGCTGTGCACCATTGCTTTTCATTTTATGGTTAAATTAAACTCATCCTAATGTCTATGGCAAGTTTTTTATTATTATGACATTTACTGTCAGTCTGACAGCCAATGTTTTGAAGTTCGGACAATCGTTTGCTGTAATGCAACAAGTGATTTAAAAATAAAATATTTTTGATTCATGAATAAATTGTAGCCTATTCGTTTAATATCTTCTTATATAATAAACCAGAACTGCAAATAAACAATGTGTTATGTGATTATAACGGGCCGCAGTTTGGCATGGCTGCTTCTGAGTCTTGTTGCATTTATGCTAATTTTAACCGGTATTATGACGCCCAAGTGGTTAATGGGCCAGCCTATTGTTGTGAATGAACATAATATAACGAGTTTCTATGTTCCTAGTGTTGGGATATACAATCGGTAATAGAATATACTGTTATTTCTTTATAAAGATTATTTTATGTAGTTTATTATAAATAGAAGAGATATATCCCTAACATCCTTATTAAACCAATTTATCATAATAACATTATCATGATAGCCTTATTTCCGGAGCTTTTGATAGTATTGTGAACATAACTATGTTAGTATTAACTATTCTATTTAGGTATTTGTAATGCAAGTGAATGACAAAAATATTAACCAAATAAGACTAATATTATAAACTTTAAAAACATTCACAAAGTACAGTTGTGCTAACCAATTTGAGAAATAATTAAATCAATAGTTAAGAGATATTTCTCATTCAATATTAGCTGTAAAGCTTATTAAATACTAGCTATTGCCCGCGACTCCGTTCGCGTGGACTTTCATATAAACTGTGACCCTCCCTTTCCTCCCTTACAATCCTCAAAAATTGTAGCCTATGTGTTATTCTGATGTATAAGCTATATTGTGGTAAAGTTTCATTCAAATCCATTCAGTAGTTTTTACGTGATAGAGTAACAAACATCCATACATCCATACATCCATACATCCATACTTACAAACTTTCGCCTTTATAATAGTAAATAATAGGATTTTCGATTATTATACAGATGTACATTTGTATTTCTAGGTGCATTAGAATGACCCATGACCCCAACAACTGTGCACCATTCTCATTCTACGGATTGGCGACTGATTCTAATGTTTATCCCACACCCTGGAAAGCAGCGATGTTCTTTTTGTCTTTATGTGAGTTTATTTTCAAATATATTGCTCTTTATTACAATTATAAAGAAAAAAAATGAATCAACATCTTAGAACAAAGAGGAGTAGCAATATTTAAGAACAAGTCTCATGGTCTTAAGTATTTTAAATAATATCTGCAATTTATGTAAAGTTTTTCCTGCATACTTATCTATTGCAATGAACTTTAGTGTCAATATATCTATTAATATATAAACTTCAAGTTAGTTTGTTTGAACATGGTAATCTTGTAAAGGGGTTTGAATTGCAAAATTATTTATGTGTAGGATAGTACTTATCGAGGAATATTATAGGCTATATATAAAATCACACAATCATAGGAGTGAACTTCTTATACAGTTATGGGCTTTCACTCTCCTAAAAACTTTTTATTCTTTAAGAAACTTTTTTATTTCTTAACCATACTTAATATAAATCAACGGGAACAGCTAATCCATTTTATTATCAGATCCCTTGTTTCAGATATTAGTGTGAATAATCGAAACTAACTTAGTTTTATATATATAGTAACATTGTTATAAACTATTTGCAGGTTCTGCTATACAGTTTTCAACAGTTCTTGCGGCTGTATTAGCATGTTGCATACAATCTGTGTTCAAGAAGAGTGTTATTTCACTGGCCGGTGCTACGCAAGCTTTAGGGGGTAAGTGTTTATCTTTTTTTCTTTCAGTCAAAGTCAAAATAATATGTACATATTATGTATATCTTTAATATCCTTGTCTACATATAATATCACTTGTTTCGTCATAGTACCAGCAAATAATTTTTAATTTTGTAAAAGGACTTAACTTTTAAGTTAGTTGCTATAAGAATTGAATGTTTATAATGTACATCTAATATAGATTGAAAGCTAATAGAGAGATAAGGTAGGCCTATGATTGCATGCATAATATATTCCACACATAAATTTTTCTCTTAAATTACTCTTTTGAAAAGAAATATGCATCAAATTTCTCAGATAATTTTAAGAATTTAAGCATAAGGCAAGATTGACAGGTAAAAAAGAAAGAGTTAATCAAACATTGATTAACTCTTTCTTCCATTGTATACTGGTTATGTGGAAAATTTCTACAGCCGTGAATAAAAACCCATATTAAGCCTTCATTTGATAGACTTTTACATCTCAATTTAAATTTAACTTCTCAACAAATGCAATAAAAAGTGCTACTATTATTTTTAGTTATGATTCACATAGCTTATATCTTCCTAATTCAATTGCAGGGCTATTTGGAGTTCTTGGTTTACTGTTGTATCCATGGGGCTGGGGCGCCCCAAGAGTTAAAAGATTATGTGGAGAATATTCAGAGCCCTATATACCTGGAGAGTGTTCCTTGGGTGAGTTAATTTTAATACTATATACAAAAAAATACCAGTACTGCAATAATTAGAAAGATTTTTTTCTATCTAATGCAACTGGCAACATTATAACTTTGACATCTTATTTATGGAAATCCAACACACACACAACGTTTTATCACAAAAGGTAGGTACAAAAGGTACCTGGCGTAAACAAACATTTCGTCCTTACATTTGTATCCTCTCGGGCACCATACGCCATACGCAAAAGATTTATATGGTGCCTGTGCGGCAGCATTGTGTGCGGCCGCACCGTTTCCGGTTAAGTGTTGCAAGGGCACATATAAGCAAACATTAATATAAACTGTATAAACATTAGTGAGGTTTTTGGAATGGGAAAGAAAAAATTTCTCTTTCGAAAAAAGATAGAAAGTAAAATTTAAAGAATTATTTATTCTTTAAAATTATCATAATACAGTTGGATATAAACTAATGTCTTAATAAATAATAAATTCAATAATACAATAACATGTCGATTACAGATAACACACTTCTTTTGTTATCATTCTTAATTTATTATGGCCAGTTAAAGACTAAAATAAAATGCTTTTTTATTGATAAGAGATGCTATTTTTATATAATAATTGTTAGTATTTTTATATCAAGGAGTCGTTACTTTATAAATAGGTTATTAAAAAAAAACCGTTCGTTGCCGTTCGTGGTTATAACTCTAACAGTAACAGCTAGTAAAATTAAATGTTGGTTTGTACTTTATTACTATAGTCACTTTTTTCTCGTCAAAAGTAATTACCCGACTGCCAAAGAAGGAGGGTAATGTTTTTCGAGTGTATGTAAGTATGTATGTCTTTTCCTTTGTGACCTCCTGTAGCCTAAACGGCTTGATGGATTTTGATGTATGAGGTATCGTTAGATTTGTCTTGATTACGGGAGTGTCATAGGATACATTTTATCCTAAAAGTCCCACGGGATAAAGACATAATTACTCTTTTTTTAGTGTGCAGTCGGGTATTTTGTTTTTTTAATATTAATTACTTGTTTTCTGTAAAGAAATGTATGATTTTGGGCCTGCTATGTACGCGGCGTATACCCCGCATACCTAATATCTATAGGTATAGCTGGTCGGGTTATAGAAACTAAATTTAAAACGTCAATAACTTTAAAAAATATCTTCATCAGGATCACGTCATATGCACTATCTACTGTTTTAGTTTTCAGGAGCAAAAATTTTATATCCTATATAATAATAAAAGTTAGCCATTTGACTGGCCTATATTTATTTTGTTGTTTTCTATGGCGATTTCTTTGTTATAGTATGTCGAAAATCTTTTAAGTAAAGTAAATCTTTCTGTCAAACTATAATAAGGGACTTTTTTAAATAATGTATTTATAATAACACAAAGTATTTATTTTAATTAAAAAAAATTTAATACCTATACTTACTTACATTGGAATAATAAATACATAATAATATTATGTAGTAGTACTTTTTATTTTCCCTTTACCGCATAATACGCTTTCTCGCTTAGGACACGTTCTTAGGGTCCCTAAAAAATCGTCTTAAGCGGGTTATATGTTATTATATTATGTTACAGGTTGGGCTCTATACGTAACGATGACGGGAGTGGCACTTGTATTTTTGGCGAGTGCACTGTCAAAAACAGCAGACAAAGCCGCCAATTCCGACAAAGTACAGTTCCAAATGGACGAAGGAAAACAGCTGATTTGCCTGGCTTGAGGTCATTGAACTCATTTATACGTATGACTTTAAATTAGTAACGTTAGTCAGTTAACTACAAATCTTGTTAACACAGACATCTTTACAGAGAAAAACGAAAAACTTTTATGTTTTTGTAATCGGTTGTGGCTTTTTAACAAATTAGATCTGAAGAAAAGAGACTGAAAATTATATTGTTTTAAACTTTCGAGATTTTCTTATATTAAGTTTTAGGGTGCAAAGAAATATAAAAAGTAAAAATTAAAGTCCGATGGTGTCAAAAACAGTCATGGATGATCTTGTGCACTCTTCCGCAAAGAAATTTAAATAAAGTGCAAAATGTTTTGAGTTAAAGTTTTTGACTTATATGGGATTCAAATTAAATATGATTATTGCTGTTTTGTGAGGATGTTACCTTCCTCTGAAATAAAAAGGGAGGATCCTCGACCAGCTAAGCCATTGACTGGCCGCTAGGCCCTGATAGTTTGATGTCGAAGAGTTGTATATGTCACTGGAGAATAACAAGAACAACAAATTTATAAATTTTGCGCGTTCATACATTAATTAATTAACGCGGTTATAAGGTTTATAAATTTACTAGGAATTTTATAAATTTGTTGTTCCGGTGACATATACAGTGTGCTACAAAACATGTGTCCAATCCTGGAGGGTGATATTCTCTATTTAAAACCCTTTTTGAATAAAATAAAATAAAAAATCTATATCTAAAAATAACAACGCAATAAAAATTTAAAGATTAAGTTTCCAGTGAAAAATTTACACAAATTAAATGAATTTCACCAACTTTGGCAACTTACGTACGGTTCGTACACCCTATAGCTAGCAGAATACGTGAAAGAGACGGTGTTGCCATGAAAATTGCATTTTTACTTAGCTTAGTTTTTTTGTTTGGAAAAATTAATGATGTAATTTTTTTCAAAACGATAGCAAAATAAGGACATACTACCGGTATACAGTAAGAGGTTTTCGTATCGAACACTTGTTTTGTAACACACTGTATATATATGCTAAGTCTCAAACAAATATCATAAGTGCGATTCAGAACGCATTTGTAGCGGTCGCTACACATATAACATATTTAATGCGCACATCACACTATATTAAATGTTTAGTCTAAATTTACCAAAATATAATATGTATATGTTTTTATTTGACAATAATTATTAAAGACTGCTTGTATGTGGAGGCCATTGTTATGATATAATATCCCAGTGTGTATTTATTTCTTGCGTATATATTTTATCTAAAATTAGTTAAGGTACAAAGAGATACAAAAGTCCTCAGTAAACTCTATTTCTTTCTCTATCTCTTCTCATTGTCTGCTGTTATGTTGTGATTAAGGTCCTTAAAATGACACTTAAAACCTTTTTAAACCATAAATAATAGATGAACCAGTGTTACATGTTGCCATAAAATAAATAAATATGTTATCTACGGTGCTAAAACTTATTTTGTATGAGAGGTTATAGCAAATAACTTTATGCTTTATTGTAATAACTAGCTGTTGCTCGCGACTTCGTCCCCGTCGGATCTATTTCTATTATTATGTTATACTGAGTCAATCTTAGAAGATAAACATATACTGTCGCGAACTTTTTTTAGATCATTTACAGAGGAATAATTCTTTCATTCATATTTTTTGGTATCTTGAACCGTTTTGGCAGCGCACGCATAGGAAGCCCTCAAAGATGAATAATTTTCCCCGTTTTTTTCCACATTTTCCTTTATATCTTCGCTCCTATTAGTCGCAGCGTGATGTTATGTAGCCTAAAGCCTTCCTCGATAAATTGTCTATTCAATAAAAAAAGAATTTTTAAATTTGAACCAGTAGTTCCTGAGATTAGCGCGTTCAAACAATAAACATACTCTTCAGCTTTATATATTAGTATAGATGTTAATGTCCCTTTAATATAGCATATTATATAACGGTTATTTAAAAATAGAATACATAGCACTTAATACACAACACATAATTAAATGTTCAATCGAGACTGACACTGACGGCCATATTTTATGTTTGTCTATTTCTGAATATATTGTAATACTCATTTTATTTTTGTAGTGAGGTTTTATATTAAATTGAAATATTTTTTTAATTAAGTATATAAAACATCTAAATTTTATAATATTTAAGTAAAAATCTATTTTGTCCTTAAGAAACCAAAAATATGAAAAATAAAAAAGTGTTGTAAATTTTAACAAGTGCCTTTATACGAAACTAGCGAATAATCATAACATTTTATTAGGTATATTAGAATGGGGTTTCTTCAATTAAACCACAATATGGTCATTGATATGATTGTCATTAGTTTGCAGCCATATATCTAAGTCAAATTCTCGTGGATATATACTGTAATTCCTAAACTTTATTCTAAATTGTTTTTCTATGGTAATTGTAAATTTTTTAAAGTTGCATGCCTATAAAAATTTAAGATACCCATATTAATTAATTTAAGATATTTAATATACATATTAGAGGATGGTTTTTCTCTTTATAAGAAACTCGTTATTTTGTATACGAGAGAATATAAGACAACAGTCAAGTCTCGTCGTATCGCTAAGTAAAATGTTTGAGTAGTGAATAAAAAAAATTTTGAATAAGGGAGAGGAGAATGTCACAATTGACAATTGACAGATAACTAATGTCAGTGTCAATTTGTATGACGTCTGTAGGACGTTATTGTTTATTCTGGCGGAAAATAAATGTATAATTTAAATTTAAAACTCTTATGGTATTTACTATTTGATATTCCTAAAACTATGTATTGGAGATTCGTGGTAGAAATCAGTATTGTTTTTTTATATTTTATTTTTGTCCCTAGTGTAATAATTTTTAATATGGTATTTATGTAATTAATTGTGCATTTAACTTTATGACAATTTTTCAAATATTACATATTTTTATAGTTACATATATTTTTAGAATTAAATGTCCATTTTTTGCATTTATAGGTCACAGTTATATTGTATACTTAGAATAAGTTTTACTATTAGACAAATATTATTGTATTTTGCGATATTTTACACTCATAATTATACAATTTATACTTTGGTGTTTTTTTTAAAGTATAAAAAAATGCTGGCTATTTTATTTCGCCTGTATCCTATTGCTAGTTTTTTAATAGCTGGCAACACACTCCAGATCTGCCAAGCTCCACGAGGTTTATGGGCGGCTATGACCACTTTCAATCAGATAGCTCGCCTGCTCGTCCCTATCAAGTCAGTATGAGAAATACATAAACCCCGACAAAACGCAAGCAAACTGAGCGTGTAAATTTCCTATCACATCTAACAAAAAACCTGATTACCTTGAAGACCTGAACCGATTTCCACCAAATATAGCTAAGAACACTCGAAGAATATACCGTTGAAACAAAAATCGCATTAAAATCGGATCATCCGTTTGGGAGCCACATTGCCTCAGTCTGTGTCTGTCACACACACAGACACGTCAAAATGATGACAACCCGTCGTTTTACATTAATATTGCAACCCAACCCGTAATCCTTAATAAGTACTTTCTTATTATTCTGATTTTACTTTAAAATAATAAACAAATAACTTTAAAATTACAAAAAGCCACTTATATCTTCAAACGAAACTACATAACCTTATTATTCTAGTCGGCAGTAAATAGGATTAAAAAAAAAACTATACATTTCCTTGTCCCTCCAATTGCTTCATATAACTATAATTAAATTGTAACTGTGAGATTGAACATAAGTTTCTATGCAAGGAAAGACGACTCAACTAGGTAATAGTATGTAATTAGACAGCGTACATTTTTGATTTGACTACCTAATACCTAATTACAGGCCGTAGAAAAGGGACATAAGTTTGATAGGTACAGATTATCAAAATAAATATGTTTGACAATTAATGGTGATTCTCTGTCTCGCTCTTTCACTTGGGAAAGTGTATTTTAAACTGAAATGTCTTCGCGTAGCATTCACTATAATCCGTTTTGTTTTAGATTTTTTGACTTAATACTAGATAATAGTTGTAATTAGGACAATAGTCCTACATCCTTAAAATTCAGAAACTTTATAATATTATGAAGTGAGTACCGTTATAGTACCTAAAGATTTTCGTGTTGTATTTTTGTATTGACAATGTTTTTGGAAGGAATAATGTTTATATATATTAATATAACATGTTTTGTCAATGTTCACTGACGAACTGTGAATTTCCCTAAATGTTAAGAGATATTATATACCTACCTACAATTCTCGGCCTTAACATTATTTTTTAATGAGTGTATGTTTTACCTACCTTAAACTTAATCTTATAATAGATACGTTTTATTAATATTTCATAATTACGTGTATCGTTTAAATACAAAAATTTTACATATACAGATATGTCTAATCAACCGCCTATTAAAATGGCGGCAATATGAGTAGGGGTTTGCATATTTAATTAAAACCTGCCGCCATATTGTGACTGAAACGGGCATTTTGTACTTTTTGAATTTCGAATTATTTATAAAGACGGTTGTAACTTGTAACAAGCATAGGTATTCTACTTACGCGATAGGGATTAGGTATGTTTAAATTTCATATACTTATAATAAGCCTTAAAATAAATTAAATTGAGATTTATTTTTCAGACTATTGAAGACATATTATGTAATGTATTCAAGAGATGGATATGAATAAAAGAAAGCCGCTTTTTTTTACTTAAACCAATTTAAGGTACTTATTTGAATTTTTTGCAAATATATTACTGCCTATTATATTTTGACACTGAGTAGTTTATGTAGTTTGTATATTAGTATTATTATTTAATTATGATAATGTTTAGTGCTATGTAATCTATCTTTCGGTATATATACTTATATATCATATAGTATATGTGTATAATTTGTACGTGTGTTTGTATTATATAACTATGGAATTTGTTGCATTTCACCGAAAATAAGTAAGTATTTTAATCTCTTTCATTTCTTTTTTTTTTCTGTGGTTGCCTGGAAGAAATCACTGAGTAGCGATAAGGCCGTCAGTTAACATTATTTTCTTACTGTATTAAATATCTGTACTGTTTTAACGAAGTGTAATAAATAAAATAAATAAATAAATACTGCCTTTAAGAGAAAGGAGAGGAAAAGCCTTACGAATGAAGACGATTCGTATTGTTAAATTAATAATAATAATGAATGATAAAAATTCTTTATTGCCAATATACTATGTAAGTACTATACTGAAATACACCTTAAAACTAGAAATAAAAATACAGCAAATAGTGTTTAGACAATAGGCGGCCTTATCACTATTAGTGTTTTCTTACAGGCAACCTGTAAAATTAATAAAGCTAAACAATAAATATGTATTATGTATTACAATTTGACAAGTTGCGTAAAGAACTTACGTTTTTTGGACTGAAAGTTGGTTTGGTCATTAAAATGTCAACACGTTTTATTTAAATATTATGAGTTTGAGGTTACCATGAAAAGGAGGAGGAGATAAACGGAAAACATTAATAAAGTGATTGGAATGTATATCATATTTAGGTCCTACATATAGGTATGCAATAGTTTAAAAAACATTATTAGTTACCTACTTTTTTTATAGTGGGGAAATCCTCATACGATACCCATGGACCTCGGGGAAGGACCACGGCTTATGTCGGACTTCTACCGACCAAAACCCCACTGTTAATCGTTCTGCCGCAGCGAGTGGGTATCCCGGGTACCTTTGCAGACTTCACGAATTAGGTACCTACGTATTAAGTAAGTACCTAATATTCAGTTTTGCTAACCGTACATGCTTCGTGTACAGAATAATAATAAATATTACAAGTACGGTAAACAATTATAGGAATAAAACAATGCGGTGCGGTTTACCGCCAAACATATGGCGGCCAAATGTCATTGGAGTTTTTAATTGTTAGCTGCCACAGATACTTGAAAAAAGGTTTACTTAAAAATATATTTTTTTATTATACTAGTAAGTGTGGACTTCAGTAGGTATTATCTATATATACTATATCTACTGTATATATATCTATGTCAGTTGATTACAAAAGAAGGAAAATAAAGGTAATATTAACGAGGTGGAAACTCGAAATTCAATTAGTGTAAATTATATCAAGTTTTATTTTCATTCGGTTTTTTTATCAGATACTGTGATTCAATAGGAAGGTTTATGTGAATAATACATGCATAAATGTGGAAAAAACCGCAGGGCTTGGCTGGTCTACAATCATTTTACATGACGTTACAATTATTTTTTCAAACGCCAATTTTATAGAACAACATTGTCTACGGTGCATATCTTTGTTACCTATAGGTCGCGTCATTGTTTAGCGCTGGACGAGAATATCTGCGCATCGGTAGACTCGCGCTCGTAATTGACGTATTGGTGCGAGAAAGACAACACGACTGGGACAACCAATCAACGCTCGCGCACCCGACGATCACGCGCCCCGCGCGCCGCTCCGTTACCTCGATACCTTATTTTTGACTTCTGCGCAGTTTTCGTTCAGCGCTAAAGATTCGTGACGCGACCTATACCAACAAAAGCTTGTACCATAGACATCTAGCCACATTGTGGGATGTTTTAGTAAATCAATCGTTGGAG
Source organism: Eurema hecabe (assembly GCA_026213755.1). Taxonomy (NCBI): domain Eukaryota; kingdom Metazoa; phylum Arthropoda; class Insecta; order Lepidoptera; family Pieridae; genus Terias; species Terias hecabe. Next base: position 1,949,131 of record JADANM010006970.1, on the reverse strand, counting down.
TGATTCAGATCGCTGGCGGCTACGAATCAATCACCGTTTTATGCGCGCGATATATCTTAAAGTATCGGGTTCATTTGTTTTGATTGAGATGGTTTCAGATGAGGGTCTTTTTGGAATTCTATTTTAGTCGTTATGTTACTTACCTATCTATATTCTTAATACATATAAATTACGTGTCACGTTGTCTGTCCGCAATCGACTCCTACACTACTGAACCGATTTTAGATTAATTAATAAATTATGTTTAAATCATGCGGTTTTTTTAATTTGTAGATGATTTCAGAGGTATGTCTATATGTACGTATATCTTTCAATAACTATTAGATATTATACCTGTAGTTTAAGTTAAAGTTTTTATAAGCTTATAAATAGGCGATTTCACTTTCTTGTTTGAAATTAAATCTGTAATAGGTACCTAATAGGTATATTTATTAGTATTATTTAGTACCTAGTGTAGTTTCTTCGTCTTTTTAAAACAACGGACGGACATGACAAAACAAATAGGTAAGGTTACGAACTTCGAGACCCATGAAATTTAATAAACAATTTCTATTAGTTAGATTGTCGTTTTACCACCATGGTAGACAAAGAGAACAAATTATTAAGTCTCATGGCGATAATATACAGGTATTATGACTTAAGAAGCGAATTTAAAAACTCTAATATGATTTTTTATTATCTTTAATTAAAATTCGTCTCTATAATATGATATAAAATAATAATAGCTATGTTGCTAGATAAAAAAGAAAAAACTGACGTAACATTATAGACATTGGATTGGTTAGTTCCATATTCAAATATTGTTATATTGTCTGTGGTTTTACCGCCAAGGTTAGCAATGACAAATGGAACGCATAAATAATTTTCGAATATGGAATCCAATCGTGACCCGCCCGGGGCGCGCTCGGCTCCCATTGGCTGACCTGACATGTGCGACGTGTTGGGTTTCCATTGTTAAAATATTCGTTTTATGTAAAATAATATGTTACATATTTAGTGTGTTACCATGTTATATATTAAGTTTACCTATGTCTAAGTTATCTCAAAATAAAAATAAAATTTAAAGTCTTTAAATTACATATAATTATTTTTGTTTTTTATTAAATTTTAATTTACAAAGGTCGAGATTGCGATTTCTTTAGATTGTATATTCGTAGAGTTGGGTTGTGACTATGTGTGATGGTTTGGGTTTACAGAATTGATATTAATTTACTTTTTATTAAAAAAACAACCACATTAGTACCACAGTTCAATGTAAATCGCGCGCTAGTAACAGATCTAATAAATTACTAATAAACTAACATGCAAATACGTTTTTTTAGCTCTAGAAAATAACCTATGAAAATAAGGTCTAAAATTCTTATTACCTAAGAATCATAATCCGAATATTTAAGTATTATTAATATATTAACTTTCGTATTTATACTAATTTTAAGGATATTGTCGGCATATAGTTGAAATGTTTCACTATGCTCTATAATAGTTTTTTTTTAACTAAGAAGTGGCGAGGCGAGCTGGACGCACTCTTGATGGAAAGAGAAACGCCATAACCAATGCACTATATTGACGCTCCCCACTTTGAGTCATCAGATGTTAAGACTCATCAGCCCAGTAATCACGCTGGCTACAGTGCCCTTCAGACCGGAGCACAGTGACATTTTCACATCACTGTTCGGGCGGTAGAACGTCTGGCACTGTGGGGGTACCCACCCAGTCGGTCTCCTACGAAAGCGACCTATCCCCGGTAAACGCTGTAAAAGTATTTATAGGTCGCGTCACGGATGTTTAGCGCTGGACGAGAATAGCTGCGCATCGGTAGAATCGCGCTCGTAATTGACGTATTGGTGCGAGAAAGACAACACGACTGGGACAACCAATCAACGCTCGTGCACCCGACGATCACGCGCCCCGCGCGCCGTGCCGTCCCCTCGATACCTTATTTTTGACTTCTGCGCAGGTTTCGTTCAGCGCTAAAGATTCGTGACGCGACCTATACTTGATATTATAATGTGAAATGCTATATGAGGCTATATGTACTACCATTTGTATGGACAATCGAAGCGCGGTGTAATGAAACGATAAATGTCACCTATCAATAAAAACAGCAGCAATGGGAAATTGTGATGAGTCTGATAACGTCATCCAACCAATAACTATGCTAATGTTATAGCTGCAAGCTGTTTTGTCGTCCGTATAGGAATTATTCATGCGTAATTTGTTTTCTTTTTAATTTATGATGATACGCGTGCTATAACATGTTTAATGTTTATACTGTCATACGTGTATGTTTTATTATCTGTGAAAATTTTTGACGTTTCATTAAAAGTAAGTATCTGTAATTGACTTCCGGATCCTTGTTTTACAGGAAGGCCATTTGACATTATTAAAAAGTAAATACTATTAAATGCTAAACTATTAAAATTATGCTTTCAATAGCCCCTCCCAAGATTCGGCAATTTCGGGATAAAAAGTATCCTATGTTTTAATCCAGGGTATCATCTACCCTGGATCATACATACCAAATTTCAACTAAATTGGTCGAGCCGTTTTGCCGTGAAAGAAAGACAAACAGTGTCCCGTTTATAATATTAGTATGGACCTAAATCTAGATAGTAACCCAAGTTGTCTTACATTTAATAGATATTACTATGAGCGCTATTAAAAGAAACTGGTTAATCTCCAATTGCTGTAAGCTCTAATTGACTGACTACGTAAAAATCATCAAAAAAGCTTCGTATTTGCTATATATAGTTTTTATAGTTATAGTTTATAGTTTAATTCTGTTTGAAATTTGCGTCTTAATAAAGACTTAGGCACCCAGTGTTTCAATTATAACATTATTCGGTATAACGTGGAATAATGCTTAACGTTGATTTTTTCAATTACATCTTTCTTCATTAATATATCGAGAACTATCAAAAGTACTTAGCAGTGCTTTCGCTGGATGCTTGTTATTACATGTGCAGTACCAGAAAATTAAAAAATGTTTTTCTTTAATTTTACTTGGAACGAAATGTCGCACTATGCTCTGTAATTGAAAAACTAGGTTATATAAAAATAATGAGAAGTTTTAGGAAAATAGCGACAGCATTTATATTGCAACGGACCTATCTACTTATCTACTATTGTATTTTTTAACAAGTAATATGTATATTAAACATTTATTTATAAGTAAATAGCCGTCCCTGCTTCGCACGGGTGTAACTACAGAAATCAGAATGTCCTCAATCCTCATACACATATTTATCAGTCTTTCTCTACTATATTATGCATGTAACCATTCTTAAGAATCACACTATCTATTAAAAAGAACTGCATCAAAATCCGTTGCGTAGTATTAAAAACCTAAGCATACATAGGGACGAACAGACAGCGATAGCGACTTTGTTTTATACTATGTAATGATATCATTACGAATCGTTCAAACATATTTTACTTTTTTATTTTTTCCAAAAATCCTTTCTTGACGCATTTTTTAAATGTCGCTAACGCTCTCGTAAGACACTTAGCTTAATACGTTTTGTAATCTTAGATGGTTACCATATCGCTTATCAAACACTGACGCAAAACCCAGCCGTTTCACTTCAAAAACTATCATCATTCATCGTATATCGAAACTATATCTTTGGCGTATAAAAGTCAATAAATTTCACGTAGGCTCTAAGCCTTCTTAATTACAAGAACAACCATGGATAAATCACACACGTACCTATATGCAGTGAATTCGTTCCGTGGGAACTGAGAAGTCTATAATCAACCAATCTTACCAGCAATTAGGTTCACGGCATATATTACGCATACAAATACTACGTACGGCTAAAAATACATCCTAATACGGTGTTTTAAGAATATAGTATCTGATCCGTGAAACTATCGATTTAAGGTCCTTATAATAAACATTCTTTTATGTGTATATATATCTATAAATAACACCACACACCTATAGTAGGCGTCATTTATGTTTAGCGCTGGACGAGAATAGCTGCGCATCGGTAGAATCACGCTCGTAATTGACGTATTGGTGCGAGAAAGACAACACGACTGGGACAACCAATCAACGCTCGCGCACCCGACCATCACGCGCCCCGCGCGCCTCACCGTTACCTCTATACCTTATTTTTGACTTCTGCGCAGGTTTCGTTCAGCGCTAAAGATTCGTGACGCGAACTATAATTACAATTAAACAGCTTTTCCGTACAGGTTGCCTGTAAGAAATCACTAATAGTGATAAGGCCGCCTATTGTCAATACACTATTTGTTGTATTTTTATTTCTAGTTTTAAGGTGTATTTCTGTATTGTATAGTATATTGAAAATAAATAATTTTTATTATTATTATTATTAAACAACAAAGTTTTTTTTGCAAAACATATTAAACTAAGTATTAATTTAGTCTCGGACATAAGTTTCTTAACATCCTCTATATAGCTTAGGTGCGTCATATGTTTACCTACTACTATTTAAGGCTGAGGAGTTTGTTTGTTTGAACGCGCTAATCTCAGCAACTACTTGATCGAATTTAAAAATTATTTTTGTGTTAGATAGTCTATTTATCGAGGATAGCTTGAAGCTATAGGCTATTATGTTGCGACCGATAGGAGCGAGACATCAGTGAAGAATATTGCCAAAATGCTATGTTCAGTGTTCACCCAAAAATATTAATGAAAGAATTATTCTATCTATTTATGGTTATTTAATTTGTTCGTCCAAAAATTAACTTAAAATATTATTTAGACACATCTTCTATTACAAGATTTTTTTTGCAGAGATATGTTTACAAGCCTACCTACATATAAAATACTGTAATACTAATAGATAAAAGTCGTGAGTTGTTTAAATATGTATGTAATGGCTCGTAAAGACATCAAAAGCATAGGTTATTTTTCATAATAAAAATATAGACGATGCAGTTAACAGATTATTAACAAAAAAATAACTTGTCAAATTTGTTTATAGACTACATAAAATACAACAATTCTTCAAATTCTGACAAGCACAGATAAAGCAAAAGGGCAGACCAATTTTCAAACACAGATTAAAAAAGCGAACGTTTCGGAATGTGCGTTTAATTCGGACTAATTCCAGCCCCGCGGTAACGATTACACAGGAATCGAACTCACGACCCCTGTCATAAATCCGTAAATCACTGGGTGATTTATTTGTGAGGTATTATAGAAAATCGCTATTTAATTGCTGAAACTAAAGGTTTTGTTCTGAGTTAGAAGAAATACTGAAGAAAACGTTCCTTAGGTATCTACATATAATTGAGATTAAAGTATTCTTCTCGTATTGTATCCTTTACAAAAGGTTGTCAAGAAATGTCTTACAGCCATAAGGCCATTTGCATGTGTTGTCTGTATTCTTCTGTATCTTTATCTTTTTGTCTATGTTTGTGTAATGTTACTATATTATGTAATAAATAATTTATAAATAAATAATTGTTTTGTATACCGTGAAGTTTCAAAGGTGTTACTATCCGTCTTACTATACGCAACCCGCGCTTTTGCTCGCCTAGTTCCTCTTTCTGTGTCAAAATCAGGATAAAAAGTTTCATATGATCTAACTGCATGACAAATTCCTCGTAGTTTCTGTTTCCGTGGCAATACCGAGAAAAACTGTATTATATAATATGTTAATTCAAGGTCAAACCTAGCTGCATGCCAAATTTTTCGCGTGAAAGAGAAAAAAAAGACTTAGAAACTTTCGCTTTTATAGTATTAACAAATAAGATTTGTAACATTATATTTATAAATGTTTATTTTTACGATATTCTTTATACTTTAAATATTTTTAAAGAATGCGAAAGTGTTGAATGTTTAAGTATATTGTAAAATCGTACATACATTATGCTTCAATTGTTTGTGCTTTTTTACTACATTGTAATAGAAATTTTAAATTTATAAGAAGCGTTTTAAACAAGTCGGTTGTATATTAATAGTTAATACTAGCTATTCAATACTAGATGGCGCCACGATACTTATAATGGCTTATTTACAAGGACCTAAGTCTCATTTTATTTACAAAGAAAACATTAAGACTTAGTGTAAATTAGTGTAAGATTTAGTGTAACAATATTTGTGACAAAACAGTTTTCTTGTTTTTTATGTTATTATGGGCGAGTATAAAGTGAAGCTAAGCTATATAATATACGTTGTCCACCCAAATCAAATAGGTACAAGGAAAAGTACTGCTACATAACCATGGTACCATCTAAACATCATTAACTAGCTGTTGCCCGCGACTCTGTTCGCGTGGACTTTCATATAAACTTACCCCATACAAAGTTAAAAGTTTTCGACGAACCAAAAACCATGAAAACTGGTCTAGCCGATCTCGAGTAATAAGTGTTGTAGCAAACCCGTCTTTGTTTTATATAAAAATATATAGAGTATAGTATTGTCCTATAATGATGAAATATCAAAAAAGTGAAATGCTAATCTTTTCTTACATAAGAACCTTCTCCTAATAATAACAAATACAACAAAAAACCAGCCAAATCGGTCAAGCCGTTTTCATGTTATGTCGTGACAACGGAAAACGGGTTTCATTTATATATTATACTAGCTGTGCCCGCGACTTCGCCCGCGTAGAAAAGTGACTGGGCAGCATGTTTTAAAATGCCTAACCCGCGCCAACAAACGTTCAGCAAGTTCAACGTGATTTTTTAAATTGCCGTAACTTTTTTATTTATCAACCGATTGACATGAATTAAAGACTAAATGTTAAGTTAAGCTTACCACAATATATCATTGAAAACCCCATCTAGATAGAATAAGCCGTTTCTGAGATTAGCGTTCACAAACAAACAGACAAACAGACAAAAATTCCAAAAATCATTGCGTTAATAAAGGTCTCCTATAATATTTTTCTCATATATCTTTCATGTACAGACAGCGACTCGATGATATTCTATAGCCTAAAGTCTTCCTCGATAAATTGTTTATTCAATAAAAAAAGAATTTTTCAATTCAAACCAGTAGTTACTGAGATTAGCGCGTTCAAACAAACTCTTCAGCTTTATATATTAGTATATAGTACTACATATATAGATAAGACACCGTTCACTTTCATTTAACGATTTGATATTATTGCTAGGATATCAAAATATAATGGCTATGGACATGAAATTTCGGCTTTTATAGATTTCGATCTATTAAGAAACTATAAACAAATGGCACATAGCTATAATGCAACCAAATTTAAAAGGTATTCTTTTATTTGCAATTTTTATTCAATATACAATGTTATAGTTTGTCAGGATTTATAGGCGTTTGTTACTTTTAACTATACGTGTAAAATTCATGCTGGCTATTATAAAAATCAAATATAGTTATTTTAACTTAAATTAATGTTTACTTTAATTATGTAGATATCTACTAAAAGAGTTAACTGCTGATCATAAAAAAAATAATTATACCAGAATGACTTACTTATACACGAATGAAATGAAGTTAAAAACCACAACTAAACCTAAAATTGAACCAAAAATTCCATACGCAGTCTAGATTCAAACCCGCGAAACATCGATACCAACCACTGTACCGACATAGCTACCTTCCCACAGATTAACAAAGAGTTGCGAAATAAAAATCCTATTTCTCGTGCACGCAAGACCAGATACAAAAGAAATGTATATAAAACAAAGACTTGCATATAATTGAGCGAGCTCACGCGAACACGCAAACGTATTTAAATAAGCTTCGGGTTAGCCTATTCGTTTAGAATATAACATTTTATTATATAACTAGGTGCGCCCCGCGGTTTTACGCATGTATGCAAGTATTATACACATAAACCATCCTCTTGAATCACTTTACACGTTTCAACTTTATATAAAATTAATAGTTTTGATTATATTCGATCTAATAATCGAGGTATTTGTTTATTATTAAAATTTCCTTCCAGCATTTTTAAACGCATTTTTAAGTAATAATTATGCCTCAATTTACCAGAATATAACTTAAAATAAGCAGAATGGTTCTTAAATAATAGAAAAAAAAATTAACAAACAATTTTAAATCGAATACACTTGTTAAATGTAAGTAGTTTATGAATTACAAAAATACCAATTTTCCGCCATTTTTGTCATTGGACACCAGCGCTTAAGCACCGTGATATTTTTTGCGCACAGCGCTCGAGGGGTTAGTGAAAAATTTAGATTTTTTTTTATACTACTAAGAGAGGAGACGAGCTGGACGCACTCCTGATGGTAAAAGTAACACCAGCCCATAGCCAGTGCAGTGCTGCCCAGAACTTTGCTATAAAGCCAAACTCCGGGCAGGGGTGCATTACACCGACGCTCCCTACTTTGAGTCATCAGATGTTAAGACTCATTAGCCCAATAATTTCGCTGGCTACAATGCCCTTCAGACCGCAGCACAGTGACATTTGCACATCACTGTTCAGGCGGTAGAATGTCTGGCACTGTGGCTGTACCCACCCAGTCGGCCTCCTGCGAAAGAGACCTACCCCCGGTGAAGATAAAAACATTTACGACTTTATAGAACTAGATGTGCGATATATTCCTCAATGCTCAATGATGCCTGGAATAAATTGCTGCCCACAAATAAGTCATTTTTTACTTGTTACTTTGATGTTGTTATGCTTGAAAAATTAAATTACCAAAAAAATTCATATACCAAAAATATTTTTTATTATACTTCTTATTGTTAATGTAAAAATCATAGTGCTCTATTTTCCTGTAAACAAATATTTATTTGATAATTGATATAAATGTACAAAGCCCCACACATATAATTTAATGGCTTGTCCTTCGTCACTCACTATAATTTCATACTTTTCCCAAACTTACTAGGTGTGTCCGCCGCCATTTTGTTTTCACTATAGAGCTACTAGTCCATAGATACAGTGCTTTAATATTGTTTATTACAATATGAATCTATATAAAATAAAATTTGATTGTTTGTTTGAATTAAATTGATAGATACAAAATACGGAATGGATCTACCAAGTTTTTTTTCAGTTAGAGCATTATTCCGCATTATGTGTAATAATGCTTAACGTTGAATGATTTAATATACATCTTTTTTCATTCATATATCGAAAACTTTTAAAAGTACTAAGTAGTGCTTTCGCTGGATGCGTGTAATTACATGTGAAGTGCCAGAAGATTAACAATTACGTTTTACTTTAACTTGACATTGATGGAAATGTCGCCCTATGCTCTGTAATTGAAAAATTGAATTACTGGAAATAGCGGATATACAGTTTTACGGTAATTCGTGATATGACCTTCAGTTTCGAAGCTGTTAAACGTTTAATGTTCATACAGTTGATGCGGTAGTCTCAAATTGAAGAACGTATAATATTAATATTTATAATCAATAATTTTAACTTATACATACGAAACAGTACGTACCCTTTTTTACATAAAAAAACAGTAAGAAATATTATAATAAATTAGTTGAATTCTTTGTCTACTACTGTGTTTTTAAATATTTGAGTTATAGTTTGGGGTTTTGTTCGGTACAAGTCCGTACTATGAGGTTATACATTAAAAAAAAACAATAAACTGTCTTTTCTAAATAAATATAATCTAGTCTACATCGCAAACATGGCGTGTCCAATGTTTTCACTTGATATTTATTTAGTGGCGCCTAAATAAATACATATTTTTTTATGTATGTAGCATTCATTTGCCAGAAAATTATTATTTTCGTAATGACGAATAGGTATAGTGTACTCTTTGACGTGTCTACATTAGTTATTATTTAAAAAAAAACACTTCTCTATGGTCTTCTTTCCCTTTAATTTTAATTAAAAAATGTACTTTGTTGTCTATGGTTTTTACAAAAACAATATGCAAAACATTTCTCTATCACAATAAATTAAGTAAAACGATAAATAAGTAAATTGAACACAATCTTTTTTTTACAATTAAAGCAAATAGGTCTTTAATTAATTCTTCCTAAAAATAAAAATAATCAGAATTTATCTCGATTATTATTATACTAATATTATAAAGAATTAAATTTGTGTGTTTGTTAAATTGAAAGGGGTAATCTGAAGATATACTGAACCGATTTTAATGCCACATTATTGATGAGTGTCATTTGCTATATGATAAAATTACAAAAATAAAAAAAGGATTAAAAACGTTATACCCAACGAAGGGCACGGGTCAGCTAATTATTATACAAATAAACACCTGTTTTATTACTTAATTCGGTATCAAATAATTTATATGTAATTAGTCAATTATTTAAGAAAAGTCAATAAAATCATTGGCGCCCTTTAATTTGGCTAATTATCTTAAATCAGTTATTATGTCATTTAAACAGAAATACATATAATTCAATGAATCATTACCTTAATATGTTTTAATTATATTGACTGATAATTGTGTTTAAAATAGATTACTACTAGCTGTGTTCCGCGACTACGCTTGCCTTTGCAACTTTTGAGAAGTTTTATAGTTTTAATAGCTGTTGCCCGCGACTCCGTCCGTGTGGACTTTCATATAAACTTTGACCCCCCCCTTATAGCCCTTTTTTCCACTTAGTAGTCTATGTTTTATCGCGGACTCTAGACCATCTGTGTACCAAATTTCATTACAATAAGTTCAGCGGTTTGGCCGTGAAAGCCTAAAATTATAAAAAGTTTCAGCCCCTCGCGCAAGCTTTTAGGGTTGATTTAAAAAAAGTAGCCCCTGTCCTTCCCCAAGCTTTAGACCAATCTGTGTATCAAGATTTCGTTCTAATCGGTTCAGTAGTTTTAGCGTGATGGAAAAAAAGGTAGACAGACAAAGTTATTTTCGCTTTTATATGGATTACTAAAAAATATGAAATAGCCTTATGTTTATGGTTATTGGAGATGGGGACGAATCTTTATAAATCATGAAATTGGTTGTTGTAGTTATCTAGTTATTAATTTTATTTTTCAAAAAATGTCGTTCTATCTCTTATCAAGCGCTTAAGTACAAATTTTTAGTCAGGTTTTCGGCGATAATAAGTGAATTTGTTTTTTTTAACACTAAATATTCGGATCAGTGGCTTAGCGAAGGATCGTAATAAAAGAAAATAACATTTTTTAAACTATTTTTTCAAATAATGAAGATAGGATTTTTTAGGAACAGACAAATTTATATTCAAAATTTGTTTTTATATTATGGCATATTGACCTTAGAATAGCTATAAGGGAGAAGGGATTATTCCTTTCTATCCTTATAGGTATTATAAGTGAAAAACCCCTTGCTATTCTAGAATGACAAATAAAAACACACACATATTAAACTTTGTTAGTGGTAGCCTTAAGCCTTTACCACTTTCCCATAGACAACTTGTTTGAAATACCTTTATCTTAGCCTTTAGTCTTAATATTAAATAAATAAATAAATAAATAAATAAATAAATACATAAATAAATAATTAAATAATTTAGATCGGCAACGCATTCGCGAAGTATTAGTATTAAGCTTTGAGATGATCTACGAACGGAGGTGGTCACTGACCATAACACCAAACAAACCTCACAGTTTCCTGTGAAGTTTGTTGCTTGCCTTTAGCATCCTAAAAATAGCGTATCATTTGTTTCCACCCTGTATAATATAATATAGGTAAACTAAAGCGTTCGTTGGAAGTGGTGTTCTCAGAATTATCTCCGTAATATCTAAGGTCGGTAGCAGTGACCAAGTTCTTCGAAGCACGATAATTATATGCTACGTACTGAGCCTGCGGGTACGAGCTTACAGCTTATACAGGGTGTTTATAATACTACTCATGTTATTAATGAAACTTTGTGAGACGACTGGAGCGGTTTAGTTGAAATTTGGTATGGTAAATAGGGGATACATTTTTTTTTTTGACGGGGGGAAATCCACTTACGGATACCGCGTCCTCCCCGGGGGAGTAGGAGGCGGTTATGTCGGACTCGCCAGAAGGGCCCTACCGACTAAAACCCACTGGTGTTCCGTCGCGCACCCGCTAGGGGGCGAACTTGCTGAGGACGCACGAAGCAATCTTCCGCAAAATATATACATGGGTTAAATTAGGGTATTTCCTACCCTAATTTAACCCATGTATATCCCGATATGCCCCCGGAAACGGGAACTATGCGGGCAAAACTGCTGGGCACAGCCAGAATATAAATATGTTTTAAAACATTCAATTCGCATAATTAGACCCAACTTATCTATGTATGTATATGTATTTATGTTTATGTATGTATATACTATATAGTATTATATGTGTAGTTCTTATTAATTAATACCATATTAAGTTATATTACAATTATTATGTGTAAGCATTTTCTAGTGTATCCATTATTGTTTAAAGTCGCACTACGGCACCTAATTGTTTATTATGTATGTTTTGTCCTGATTTGGTTGCCTGGAAGAGAACACTCTTGAGTGGTAAGGCCGCCAGCTATAACAATGTTATAACAGAGTGTGAAAATGAATAAATCTATATACTCGTATATAAAAGAAAGTCGTGTTAGTTACACCATTTATAACTCGATAATGGCTCAACTGATTTGGCTGAAAATTAGTGGGGATGTAGTTTAGAACCAGGAGAAGGACATAGGATAATTTTTATCCAGTTTCCAGGAGTATAATTTTTTATGAAAGTAAACGCGGACGGAGTCGCGGGCAACAGCTAGTAATATATAAATATCACTGCTCAGGCGGTAGAATGTCAGGCACTGGGTCGCTAGGTAATTCTTCAAGAAAGTCACTAGTAAATTTATTAAACACCCTGTATACCAAACTCCTGGAGTTACAAAGAGTCACGCCCGCCGTTTGGGCAATGGAATATATTATAATGATATTTCGCTCTAAGCTATAACTTATTAAGAACAAAAGGTAAGCCTTCGGATTTTGTAACACTAGTTAGTTGCTATAGAAGTTTAACTATGTATATACATAGAATAATATTACTTAAAACATCAATATGAGCACGCTGAGTGAAGCCATTTCAATCTAGACACTTGTCTACTTACATAGTTCGTCGTTGCAGTATTTCGCATCAAAATTCTTATGCTTTTCGTAGATTTAAAAAAGTACTTCATACAAATGAAGCAACAGTATATAGCTTGTTTTGACTTTGAAAATGTGTTATAGCTCGTCTTTTTATAGACTGATTCTTTAAGATAAGAAACATCGGGCCCGGAATAATCTATTGTTCGACTGGGCGCGGAGTATTCCACTAAAGGTAAGGAAATTGTCAGCCATTTGCCTAGTTGTCTTTGATATTGATTGATTGATACCTGTGAAAATTTTCTAAAATTATTAAAAAATAACTTTAATAAATATCAAAACAGTATCAAGGCCTAATACAAAATAATTTATAAAAATAATAATTAATACAATAAAAATCCTGTAGTTCAAAACAGTAAACATTTCTATTTAAGCATATAATAAATTCTATGTTTTGTACGTCTAAGTCACTTAAAAAAGAGTAGTTTAGACGTTTTTCTAGTTAAAACAAAAAAATAGACTTTTCATGAATCACGAATGTACATAAGACGCCCAAGGCATAGTTCGATCTTCGATAACTAAAATACTCATAACATCAACCACAATCTTATGTCAATCGAATAAAGTCGATTTTACTTAAAACTGTGCGTTACGACCTTTTCAAATTGAGCCTGATACGAAATATGATAAGGGGCTCACGTGAAATATTTTAGTTCAAATTTTCGTAAATTTAAACCTTATTCTAAAATGATAAAGTCCTTTTTTCTACACACAAAATTATAAATATCGACAGCTCCGTAATAATTTATTCCCTTTGAGCGCAAAGTCGCGCCGAATGAAAATGTAATGAGTTAAAAATGTTGTTAAATCAATCAAATAGTATAAATGTGTTTATATGTACTGGAAAACGACTAGAACTGATTGTTTGTATGGGAGTTAATAATATTAGAAGTAAAGTACTCTTTGTGGGATTACAAACACACATAATTTAACACTTAGAAGCGCAGTAGGAGCTCGCAAAAAGAAGCCATTTCAACCTAGACAATTTTGTCAACTTACGTAGATCGTCGCTGTAGTTCATCCCATCAAAATTTAAATGTAGATTAGAGTATAAGAATATACTTTTTAATCTTACATATTAATATTAAATTTGAGGGACTTAAAGTTAAGGGAATATCAGTCTATGCGTTATACGTCTATAGGTACATATACAATTGTACGTCATATATCCCAATAGAATGGTGTCTTCCCTACGGAATATAAATGTTTCCTCGTCATAGATATCGGCCAATTGTAAAGGTAATTAAATTTTCTAATATATATTTTAACATAAAATAACAATTCAGTAATTCGGAATCGCTGCAAATACTAATACTAATAATTTATGTGTCATTTTATATTTATATCAAGATTGTAGCTTTTATAAAAATATTCAGTGTTGCCAGAAAACCGATCAGTCAGTAACCAGTTACAATATAAGTAAATCTACTTAGTCAAGGGCTAGATTAAAATCTAGTTTTATTAAAATAAAAAAAATGGTTATTACATATATAATTATCTATATTAAAGAAAAGTATTTAATACACATTAATTGTTATAATTACCAAATATTTCTCTTACTCATCGCTAGTTTAAATTTGAACCTAAACAAATTTATGCATAGTTTTATGAATATCTACATTATAAATAAGAAAAAAACCCATCGATCGGAAGCTCTGCTCGAGCCCTACAAAATATCGATAGATTAATTTGATAAATGCACGTTGTAACCCGCAATTATGAATTTATCGAGCCGAATTTATCTTCGCCAGATATTTTTGGAAATTAGAAACTGCCTCGCGCGCTTTTTATTTTGATTTTTGTCGGAATTTGATAAAGATTGATGTGGAATGATGATACCGATTGTTCGGCGGGAATAACTGATTCGAAAAATGTTTAAAAAATAAAAATATATATCATCTCGTTATATAACTCGTTTAATATCTACTGCCTTCCGAACCGGGAGTAAATCTTTTGTATATGACGATTCAAAAGTGTAACTATATGTAGCCTAGTTGAATAAAGATACTTTTGATTTTATACGAATTGTCTATTTTTTAATTAAAAATTTGTGTTAAGAACATAATAAGATTTTTGGTGAAATAAATTTATTTCATACCTACATAAAGCGTTTTAAGGACATGCTACGTCTCTCACCAATAGATTTTTAAATGATCCCTGTCTTTTTTTATTACGTAAGGTCTATTTTAACTGTAGGTATGTATTAATTTTAAAGTTTTAATTATTATTTATGCATGTAACATAAGCCTTAGAATCACTTTATCTGTTTAAAAAAATCGAATGAAAATCAGTTGCGTAGTTTTAAAGCGACTTTGTTTTATAATTTGTAATAATATATGATATTGCGAAACAAAATAACGGGACCTAAACTTGAAAAAAATAAAATCTTTGCAAATTATCATGTGCTTTGCACCAAAAGATCTTGGAAGAGACATTGGAAATACTTCTATTGTCGTATTGTTTACTAGCTGACCCGTGCCCACTTTAATATATAACCTATGACACTCAGCAATAATAAGGCTTTCTATTGGTGAAAAAACCAAAAAAATCGGTTCAGTAGTTCCCAAGATTACTCCTTACAATTCAACAAACACACAAACTTTACTTCTTTATAATATTAGTATAGATATAAAACGTTGTTATATTTTGGCTCGACTTAATACATCACGAGATTAAGTTCAAACACTTTTGATATTAAGATGAATATTTTTACTTAGACATTA
>JADANM010006970.1:1902166-1923314 GCA_026213755.1 Eurema hecabe | reverse complement strand
TATCTCGTTACTTTATTTAAATCATATTGTTGTTATTCCATCTTTTTGAATTTTAAATCTTCACTTTTTAACTACCCTTCCTTTCTTTTGTATCATTAAGGTTTTATATTATGGTTGCCTGGAAGAAATCACTTCAAGTAATAAGGCCGCCAATTACACATAAATTTAATGTATTTGTCTAGTTTTTAAGTCTCCTTGATGTTATAAAGGGTAAAATAAAATAAAATAAATAATTTAAAAAATATATTATAACTAGCTGTGTGCCGTTTTTCCCGTATAGTTTCCATTCCCGGAATATAAAGTATGCTATGTGTTAATCCAGGGTATCAACTATCTACATACTAAATTTCAACTAAATCGGTCTAGCCGTTTTTGCGTGAAAGAATAACAAACATACATTCATTTATACAACTACAAACTTTCATATCTATACATGTTAGTACAATAGGACTAGTCGTGGCCCGTGGTTTTGCTCGCATTCATTCGTGTACTAGTAATTAGACTCGAACCTTCCCCTTGAATCATTCTATCTATTAAGAAAACTGCATGAAAATCGGTTGCATAGTTTTCTGTTATATTCTATGTGGAGTGTAGACACATTACAATATTTTTTTATTCATTTTAACAATAACTTACACAAATTATCATCATTCATATAGACTTAACAAAATTGTGACAAAATACAAAATTCCCATCGCTTTGTGTCGAGCCGTTCCCACCTATCCGATTGGAATAATCTCATTAGAGTCACGTGTCTCGTACAATCGGTGCTTAGTATTAAAAGTGTATTGAGAGTCATTCAATGTGTAATACGATTTTTGTTTACTGGAATAACTTATTTTTCTGTTATCTGGTTGCCACAAGCTCTGCTCAGCGTGGAACTAGAATAATAATAATATCTAATAATAAATATTTTCAGGACATTTTTACACAGCGCCATCTAGTTCCAAGCTAAGCAGAAGCTTGTGTTATGGCAACGAGATAACGGAATAAATTACATATACATACTTTATTTTGTAAATACATACATACAATACATAGCAACACCCAGACCCCAGAAAAACACAAATGTAAATTACAAATATATTTTTCCGGTGTGGGGATCGAACCCACGACCCTTCGCGCGGAAAGCAGTTGTGTTACCACTGCGCCAAGCGGTCGTCAAAGAATGTGAAGAAGAAGTGTGAGAAAGAAGAATGTGCTTGTTTATTGTGTCTTAAAGTATTTTTGAGTTAGTATTTTTTATTATTAAATGTAAACAATGTGCGTGAAAACATGACAAACATCTCTAATGTTTGTCCCGTTTTTACCCAAAAACTACTGGACAGATCATCATGAGATTTTGTATACATATTCTTGGAGATATCAAATTGAACATAGGCTACGTTTAATTCATTTAATTGTTTCAATGCGAGCGATTAAAGTGGATTGAAGCCGCGATTCGGGAGAGCACGGTTCCACATGCTAGACGATTTTTTGGTACATACCAATTTTTAGTCCAGTCAAATAAGACTTTGAAGGTTACAATAATTCCCATAGAGCTAAAAATTGGTACGAATGTTTAAAATACCATTATAAATGAATTGTGAAAAGTCCCCATCAATCCCCCTTGTGCAAAAAATTTTATCGATGGTGAAAGTTTGCAAAAATAGGTTTTTCGCGTTTTTCAGCTAAACAGTGAGTTTTACAGCAAAAATAGTTCAGACAAAAATTGTAGCTTCCAACCTTGAACATTGCGGAATGCTCCATCTCTTGAATTATCTCCACTTAAAAAATCACGTCACTACGTCGTTTCGTTTTCCCGTGAAAGAAAGACAAACATACAGACTTTTACCGGGGGTAGGTTCTTTAGGGTATATATAGGGTAGGTGTAGGGTATCTTTCGCAGGAGACCGACTGGGCGGGTACCCCCACAGTGCCAGACATTCTACCGCCTGAACAGAGATGTGAAAATGTTACTGTGCTCCGGTCTGAAGGGCACTGTAGCAGCGAGATTACTGGGCTAATGAGTCTTAACATCTGATGACTCTGTGGGGAGCGTCGGTGTAGTACACCCTGCCCGGAGTTGGGCTTTATAGCAAAGTTCCGGATAGCACTGCATTGGCTATGGGCTGGCGTTACTCTTACCATCAGAAGTGCGTCCAGCTCGTCTCCCCTCTTAATTTAACAGAAAAAAAAGACAGAAACACTTTCCCATTTATATTATTAGTATGGATAAAATTAGATCGCCCTATTACTCAAAATGCTACTAAATATAAAAGCACAAACCTATACTTATAATGATTTCCCAATCGCAAGTAGCTTTAAATATTAACACTTAAACTATGTCAAATTGTCTGTGTAATCTAATTATTTGTCCTAACGATAAATATACGTTGTTCTACAATTGTTTTAATTGGCTCGAAATATCCTGGTTTTACTTTATATGCCATAGAATAATAACATCTAGAATTGAAGTACGCAAAGTGAAGCCATTTCAAAGTAGACAAATTTGTCTACTTACATAGATAGTCGCCACAGTGCATAGCATCAAAATTCTTATGTTTTTCGTAGATTTCAATTTTTCTACATTAATAGGGTAAATTTCTAATAGCATATGCTATTATATATATAATGTTACTCATTATGTCAGTTTGGGTGTGTGTGTCATCGAGTATAAGAACGTGCGGTTAACAATTACATATATACAGTTTCGGCTTCACTTACGGCGGACCGATTATTAAGGGACTATCAGTCTATGCGTTATACGTCTATGTGTATAATATGGTAGATGCACGCCGTGTTATATTCGTAGTTTTCGTTTATTATAAATAAATATTACAGGACATTCCCTCTAAGTCCTTTTCTGTATGTACAGAATAATATTATTATATACATAGTATGTACTAGGCACGCTCCGCGGTTTTACCCGCATTTATGCATGTATTATGTATATAATATTATTCTTGAATCACTCTGTCTGACAAAAAAAACGCATGAAAATCGGTATCATAGTTTCAAATATTTAAATAGTTTTCTACTGTCTGTCCTTATGTACCTAAAAGACAGGGCAGAAGAAATAGAACTTTTAAAATTTACTCTCTTACATCGTACAAATGACAAAGCCGAGAAGTCAGATTTTCAGGTCCTTAGTTGGTTGCCATAAAATTAAAAAAAAACAGAATTTTAAACATGTCCTTGTCGATAGCACGGGAATTCTATTTTTAAATTTCCCTCGTAATCGTTTATAAAGCTAAGTCCCACAGATTATACACGACCTCGCCGACGCCCCCTAATCATGGCCGTAAAGATTTTATTTTTCGACCGAAATGACATGATCTCCACAATAGCATGCGCACTATAATTTTGTATAATTCGGGACATTTTTTGTTTGTTTGCGGACACGTAATTACGTTTTGCCGGTACCGGTCAGTCGGATTTTTTTAGCCACAGATAATATAAGAAGTTTTTTTTTCGCATTGATAATGTGGGGACCCGGAGATGCGCTTTTTGGTAATGAGTTTGTTAAAAAACAAGTAACATACATATAGGCAAAAACCATCTTTCATTTGTTTCAAAATAATAAACTAGCCGGGCCACGCGACTTCGTTGACGCTGTACTAATCCTACTCGAATCCTTATAATTATATAACCTTATAAGGAATAAACCTTTTTGTTTCTTACTATTTTTTTGCTTAAAAACCGTCCTTATACATCTAGGTTTATATAAAAAAAAAGAATTATGTAAATCGGTTCAGCTGTCATCGAGCTATGCGCTTTCCAACACATTTTGCGATTAATTTTTATATTATAGACATACCAATAATATATGTTTTTGAAGGAGTAATAACTTACTAAATGAATAAAGGAACAGGTTAATTAATAATTTATTTTTAAACTTTAAAATATTAATAGTTTTTTAAAAGAATATAAAATACAATTTAAAGGGCCTGCGAGACTTAAAAACACTTTAATATCTCTGAATGGTTGACATTTTCAATTAATTTTATTAATAAAAAAACATTTTAAAATCTTATTAGATGAGTTAGTTAGCAAAATAAATAATGTTTGGTAAATTTTTGAGTGCTCTTTAAATGTTGAAGACAAAAGAATTTTTTGTCCACGTTTTTCGTAGATTTCAATTTTTCTACATTTATAGGGTATATTTCTTATAGCAGCGATGATTTTTACACCTGCATTTATACAGTTTTGCCTTCACTAACGGCGAACAAAGGGAATTAAGGGACTATCAGTCTATGCGTTATACATCTATATAATACCGTTTAAGAACAAAGAAAATTCTTAACACTTAATTTTATTACTATTGTGGCTGTCTTGACTCATTAAAAAATTCACACAAACTACCAAATCTTTCCTATTTATATATCGGAGCAGATGGACGAAAAGAATAATCAAGATAGTGTTTTCACTATTCAATATTAGTTAATTAGTCGAACCTCCTTGGTTTATTACAATGTTTAAATTCATACTTAAAAAGAATTGTGTGGAATTTGTCAGTTGCTATAAAAACTTCAGCAAAGTGAAAAATAATCAGATATTGAATAACTAGTCATCAAGATTATACGCCGTTATTATGATACTCTGAAGTTTTACTTTTTAAGAACCTAAGAAAGAGCCTTCATGAAGCAAACAATCACTACCTGAGCATCACTACAACTACAACGACGTCACTCTCTGCGACATATATAATAATATCTTTGGATAACAAATGAACTCAAATAACGATAAAATAAAAAAATAAACCACCTTCGAGATTTTTCCCTTCGTTACGTGAAGTTGCCTCAACAACAAATGTATCTGACTCCCAGTCCCGATAGACGTAGCAAATTGTTCGACAACTTTCGAGAGTACTTCAGAGGCATTGTGGTTGGTACTGTTTTAACCGACCCCGAAGTTAATTATGCCATCTGTCAATTTCGTATTGCACTATTATACATGCGGTTTTTAAAATTGTTTTGTAAGAAACTGTTTGGTATATTTTTTAAGTTGTAACGCTGATTAAACTAGTAAAGAAAATTCCAAGTCGTAGGTAGTAATTTTAATAAAATTGTGAAAAATAAATTATTAAGAAATCGGTGCTAAGTTTAACAATATTTTTGTTTGGTTATGTAGGTATTGTATAGAATGTTGTAGCATTTACTTAATACCGTTTAGTTAAATTAAGTTTCTTAAGTTAATTTAAATTTATCAAAAAACTGTTAAATCAAATCTATAGATAAACTAAATTATACGTATTACCTTGTGCAAACCAAATTTTTTTTTTACTTTTGAAGTCGGGAATTTGGAATTAAAATATTTTTTTGTAATACATACACGTTTCAAAAGTGTTATTCTTATACACATTAAAAAAATCGGGTTTAATATCTTTTATAACTTAAGACTAACTTACTGACTGGCTGTATCTATTTTAATAACCTTTATTTTATAAATTTCTTCTTCGCCGTCGACATCAGAATAATTGTCAAATATCGATTTATATAAGGTATCATAGTTTTTCAATTACGACAACATATAGTGCGACATATCGACCAATGTCAAATTAAAGAAAAACATTTGTTAATTTTCTGGCACTGCACGTGTAATTACACGCATCCAGCGAAAGCACTACTTAGTACTTTTGAATGTTATCGATATATGAATGAAGAAAAATGTAGTTAAAACATTCAACGTTAAGTATTATTCCGCATAATGTGAAATCCATACTTAATATTATAAATGCGTAAGTAACTCTGTCTGTCTGTCTGTTACGCTTTCACGCCAAAACTACTGAACCGATTGTTATGAAATTTGGTACAAAGATGGTCTAGAGCCTGAGATAAAACATAGGCTACTTTTTACCAAAAAAAAAACGGTTATAAGGGGGAGAAAGGGGAAGTTCAAGTTTATATGAAAGTCCACGCGGACGGAGTCGCGGGCAACAGCTAGTAACGCTATAAAAAAACTATATAAGGCGCGTTTTAATTCAGTTGACAGTTACAGAATAAATATTCAAACTTTTCCACAGATAATAAAGAGTCATAGAGAACAAGGGGCACAGATTAAAAACGAGAAACAATAGCGAGTACGAGCGAGCTTCAATCGATACAAGTCTAATTGTTCGAGCGCACTTGTTCTAAGAGGCATTGTGCTTTTGTTTCGACGCAGATTTCATAGGAATACGTTTGGATATGTTTACGATTTTGTATTTGTAAATAGCTGTTGGGTTGAAAACTTTTCGTTTAAAGGTCGGTAACATACTGTTGACAATGTTAGTGTTATAGGTGGATCTGATCACTTAGCTCTAGGTGCCTTTTTTATTAAAAAAAAAATCAAAAACAACAACATTGACATGAATTAAACACTAAATATTTAGTGAAGTTTACCACAATATATAATTGAAAACCCAATCTAGATAGGATAAGCCGTTTCTGAGATTAGCGTGCACAAACAAACAGGCAAAGAGACAAAAATTCCAAAAATCATTGTTTTGGGTTCTATAGCGTTAATAAAGGTCTCCTATAATATTTTTTCTCATAAATCTTCCATGTACAGACAGCGACTCGTTACGGTTTTATATATCGTAAGTAAATCGGAACTTATGTTGGTATCACTCGTCAAAATAAGCTTCGATAAAAATACATAAGAAGGGTCACTGTCCTGCAAGCCTTAACCACAATATTCCAAGGGTTTTTGTCAATATAAGACAAGTTTTATCCAACAGGGATAGTCTGGAACGAGTTCTAGCCAGAATGATATCGGATAGATCTAGTTTTGTCAGGGAATGGCTGGACCTAGTTTTAGCCGGCATAATAAAGAATAGACTTAATTTTACCCGAAAACAATCGGCTCGTACTAGATTTAACCAAGCTACATTCTAATTCTAACCAGTTAAAACTATTTATAGCCGGACTTCGGGTATTAGCCGTAACATATATTGAAGATAAATCGAGATTTATGTTTGTCTCTCGTCAATACAAACTACAATATACGTATATATTTGACGACCCCTTGTCGAAGTGGTAGCACAACTGCTTTCTGCGCGAGGGGTCGTGGGTTCGATCCCCATACTGAAAAAATATATTTGTAGTTAACATTTGTATTTTCTGGGGTCTGGGTGTTGCTATGTATTGTATGTATGTATTTACAAAAGGAAGTATGTATATGTAATTTATTCCGTTATCTAGTTGCCATAACACAAGCTTCGGCTTAGATTATACATAAAAAGGGTTACTCTCCTGCAAGCGTTCTCTACAATATTGTATGGGTTTTTATCAATATATATATATATATTGTAAGTAAATCGAAACGTATGTTTGTCTCTCGTCAATACAAATTCTACCCTTCCATGTATTTACTATAACCGTTAAGGCAACAACGCCTCAGTACATAAGTAAGTATATTTAGTTCCTCCCTCGCGAAGGCGTGTAGGCGTTGCCATGGCAACCGACGGGGTGACCGCGGTGGGGGTTGCAGCGTAACTGGAAATTCGGTTTCGAATTTGGAACGTGTTTTTTTTTCTTTTAGAAATGGAATTTATTAGCGGGTAAGAGTTGGGTGTTTTTTTTTAATGGAATAGTTTTTGCGTATATCGGAGTTCTATGACACATTCTGTTTTTTTTTTTTAATTTTTTTCAGACAGGTAGGTACATAATAGATTTAAATTATATTCTTATTATATGTTATCTCTTTGTGGTTTTACATATAATATGCCTTTTAGTGTATCCAGGCTCAGTATATCCAGAGATTATTTATTACTAGCTGTTGCCCGCGACTCCGTCCGCGTGGACTTTCATATAAACTTTGACCCCCCCTTCCCCTCGTATAACCTTTTTGTTCCAGTTAAAATACTTTTTATATTAGTCTATATTTTATCTCAAGCTCTAGAACATCTGTGTACCAAATTTCATTATAATCGGTTCAGCGGTTTGGCCGTGAAAGCGTAAAATTATAAAAAGTTTCCACCCCTCGTGCCACCTTTTTGGGGTTGATTTAAAAAAATAGCCTACGTCCCTCCCCAGGATCTAGACCATCTGTGTACCAAATTTCGTTCTAATCGGTTCAGTTGTTTTAGCGTGATGGAAAGACAGACAGACAGACAGAGTTACTTTCGCATTTATAATATTAGTATGTCCAAAAATATCCGGGTAGTTTCGGTTTCCAAAGCAACACCGGGACAACAAGTACTTTCTATGTTAACCCAGGGTCTAATCTACCTGTATACCAAAGTTCAACCAAATCGGCTTAGTAGTTTTCACGTGAAAGAAACAAAGGGGTGTATGTAACACCAAACTTGTGAAAGTCACATTTAAAATAGTAAGAATAGTTTATTTTACCTCAAAACGATAGTTAATAAAAAACAATAGTTAATAGTTATATTCTTCTAAATATATAAAAGGAGAAACTGACTGACTGACTGACTGACTGACATATCAACGCACAGCCTAAACGGCTAAACGTAGGCTCTTGAAATTTGGAAGGGACGTAGCTTAGGTACCGTAGAGGTGCACAAAGAAAGGAATTCCCGAAATTCCCATAGGAACGGGAATTAGGGGGAAAATCCTTTTGTATGAAAAATCCAAATCCCTTATGTTAGACGCTTGAAATTTGGCATGCAGGTACCTTAGTTAATTTAAAGCTTAGTTGCAACAGGATATTGCAAAATTCTTACGGCAACGGGAGTTAGCGAGAGTCAAAGTTTATATGAAAATCCACGCGGTCGAAGTCGCGGGCAACAGCTAGTCTCTTTATATTTATGATTATTCGTAAAAACTACAAGTCAATTGATATTGAAAAGTATAATTTGAATTTGATTCAAATAGGTATTATTTTTAAACTTTTTTTTCAACTAAAACAACATATGTAGGTATATATGTTTAAATTATTTCACTTAAAACAATTTGAACGGTTGAAATTTGACTTATTTTAGAGACCTGAATCCACTGTCCTGTCTGTATGCCTGTCCTTTCATTTACCTATACGAAATTATAAGACAAAATTTATTTAATACAAGCAATGCCAGCGACTTCCCCCGCGTAGAAAAGTGACTTTGGGCAGCATTTTTGAAAATGCCTAGCCAGCGCCAACAAACGTTCAGCAAGTTCAACGTAATTCTTTAAATTGACATAACTTTTTTATTTATCAACCGATTGACATTAATTAAAGACTAAATGTTAAGTGAAGCTCACCACAATATATAATTGAAAACCCCATCTAGATAGGATAAGCCGTTTCTGAGATTAGCATGCACAAACAAACAGACAAAAATTCCAAAAATCATTGTTTTGGGTTCTATTGCGTTAATAAAGGTCTCCTGTAATATATTTTCTCATGTATCTTCCATGGACAGACAGGGACTCGTTACGTTTTTATTATATGTATAGATCTAATGTATTAGGTTATCCAGAAAAGTCATCGAATTCACTTTCTATATAAATAATTCAATAGTAAACAAGACACAGCCTGCGGTTTTGTCCGCATTTATATACAAGAACCTTAATCTTGAATCATTCTATCTGATAAAAAAAGGCATGAAAACCGATTGCCTAATTTTAAATATTTAAGCATACCTACGGACAGACATAAAAACGGCTTTATTTATCTATGTAATGACATAAAGCCAGTTCGTTAAATTATGTATTTATTAAAATAAATTCCCAAAGAAATTCTCCTATTTTGGTTAAAATTTCATTTTCACCGTTTTCCGCGCCGAGCCACGTATTTCTCAGTATTATAAATGGGTGCGTTCACAAGTGAAATGAAATTCCCCGTTCCATTCGTTTAAACTTAACTGAGAACACTACGTTCTTATTTCAAGATTTTTTGTTCTCTATTTAAAAATTTTCCAACGTCTTGCTTGCAACAATGTTCTAAATTTAAAAATGGAATTCTATTTGTTATTGGAAGGATGTTCAAGGGATTTTAATGTTTTGTAGAATTGTTTTAATGTAATAATTGAAACAATAATTATTTAAAAATGGAATGCCATTTGTTATTGGAAAGAATTAAGAGGATTTGCCAGGCAGTTGACTGATAAAAAAAAACCATTGACTTATCATTGCATCAAGTATTAACCAATCGTATTGTAGGTACGCATATAGAATTACTTTTTTTATAAAATAATGATAAACATTTTGTTTTTAAGCATACCTAGATAACAGCTCAACCGTTTTCGATAGTTCCTTTTTTACAATTATCCTCGAAGTACCACGATGGATTAAACGCATAGAAAAGGTGTAGATGTTGAGTATAAATTTACAGGTATGTATTATAAAATAAGCTAGCGGCCCAGTTATTATATTATTTAACAATAAACTATAAAAAAAATAAAAAAATTAACTGATCGCACTCAATCGTCGTGAAAAGGTATTTTTAGGCTTTGTTTGAATTCCTTTCTAAAATTACAAGTCGGAAGATGTAAAAATTCATTGTAAATGACAAGAAAATATTTATGAGCAGTACATGATTATATTTATGTTCTTAAATAAGTACTTTGTTAAGGGAAATTGAGCAAAACCACCTGGCAAGCTTAGCTTATTCAAAACTAATTTGAATTTATTTTTTTCATTACGACCATTCAAATAAAGAAAAATAAACACACTTAAGCTCATAGTTATGTAATAACAGATAATGAAGTCTCATTTTCAATTAGCTACCCGTCCTTGTCTAGCAAACACTCGGAAACACTTGAAAATGAGACAACATTATTCCATCATTCCCGCCATATTTGATAATCATATGCAAGGCGATCCTTTCTCCCTCTCTGTATTATATTTTTACTATAAACAAGAAAGGGAACGATATATCTCTCGTAGTGTATCGCGTATCGTATTATAATGATATTGACCAGATTATGTAGAGCTATAGAATTCTTGTTTTTTTTATAAAGCTATTATTCTTTTTATTAGTTTAGTCGGTTCTAACTGAAAGACTAAAGTAAAGAAAGTTTTATGGTTTTAGCAGTGTATACTTACAGCATGTATGTTTGTAACGGTAACGCCTAAACTTCTATATCGATTTTAGAGTGTCAATAGATTCATAATAGTTTAGCGTGTGTGATAGGTTATCTATGGAATTAAGTAAAACAATAAATGTTAATTTGGTTAAGTCGATATTGTATAGATTGTTGTAGCATTGAAAATGAAAATGTTTAATTTCTGTGTAAATTTGAAACAAATACCTTCAGAAAGTCTACATGGTGCCTACCACTGTAGCCAGCGAGATTACAGGGCTGATGAGTCTTAACATCTGATGACTCAAAGTGGGGAGCGTCGGTGTAGTGCACCCTGCCCGGAGTTGGGCTTTATAGCAAAGTTCCGGGTAGCACTGCATTGGCTATGGGCTGGCGTTACTCTTACCATCAGGAGTGCGTCCAGCTCGTCTCCCCTCTTCATATTATAAAAATATAATAAAATAAATAAATAAACCACCGGTTCGGGAGCTAACCCGGCGAGAAGAACCGGCGTAAGAAACTCGCACGGGTCCCACACTTTTTACCTAAAAAGGAGGAAAAAACATCTTTTAAAATAAAATTTACAATTCTGCAACTTAACATAAGTATATATTAAATACATAATTGTAAGTCATATTCTAATAGTGTAGAAGAAGCCTTGCAAGCAGCCATCTTACTCCTATTTACTACCGACTTCTAAATTATAAAATAACTATAAAATAAATTCTAAATACTAAATGAAAATACGTATTACTTTGTGCGAAGCAAATTTATTTACAGGTTTTTAATTTTGAAGTCGGTTTACTATTTTATTTTTTGACCTGTTAATGAACCTTAAACAAATTAATAATCTACATTTAATAACACTGAGAATCTTAAAGCTTTAAATATATTAAATAGACTTCGAAGACTGCCTGGAAGAAATCACTTTTTAGTGATAAGACCGCCATTTCTTCTACTCTGTACAATTAGTCTGTAAGATATAAATGTAATAAAGGAAAATAAATAAATATACAGTGTACAAAATTTCACGATAATCGGTCCAGTAGTTTTTGCGTGAAAACATAACAAACATTTCTTCTTTTACATTTATATTATTAAAATTAACAAGTAACCATGTTTATAATCTACTAGCTGACCCGTGCCCACTTCGTTGGGCATAATGTTAAATGACACTCAGCAATAATGTGGCTTTCTATTGGTGAAAGAATTTTTTAAATCGGTTCAGTAGATCCCGAGATTACCTTACAATTTAACAAACACAAACTTTACTTCTTTATAATATTAGTATAGACTAGTCGCGCCTCGCGGTATAATACACATAAATTTTCATATTGAATCACTCTATCTAATTAAAAAAAAACATGAAAATCGGTCGCCTAGTTTCAAAGATATAAGCATACATAGGGACAGACAGAATGCGACTTAGTTTTATACTATGTAATAATGTATTATTAAGGTTGTCAAGGAGTTCTTCTAAATGTTGTTTTAATGGGGTCACATTGGCGTGATTTATTATCAATGTTTGACTTTCGATCGGTTGTTGTAGGGTTAAGATAATTAGTCTTTCCTAGTGACGTATTTTAAAATCACTTTTTTATCTAAATATATATAATTCAAAAGTGACTGACTGACATAGTGATCTATCAACACACAGCCCAAACCACTGGACGGATCGGGCTGAAATTTGTCATGCAGGTAGATGTTATGACGTAGGCATCCGCTAAGAAAGGATTTTGATCAATTTTACCCTCAAGGGGATAAAATAGGGGATGAAAGTTTGTATGAAAATCCACGCGAGCGGAGTCGCGGGCAACAGCTAGTTTAGGTATAAACAGGCTTGACGTCGGTGCACTGCACACAGTGTTGGCATATCCGGCATCAAGCCAGACAAAATTTTTATTTAGATTTTTAATCGATATATATAAATAAATTTTAATGATTGTAATTTTTTTGATGATGGGGCTGACATGGCTTCAGAGCTAAAAGCCCTAAAAATATAGATAAAAAAAATCATTTTTTATCTTTGATTTGTATCCATGTATGTGTATCTGTATGTATTTATATATGTATATGTATATGGGTATTCAATATGTTTTTGTATTTTTATGTGTTTATGTATATGTGTAAATCTATCTATATAATATGTACATGTATGTATTAATTTACACCACCTTTTTCTCTTATCAGCTTTTCCTGGGTCTCAGGTTGTCTGGGAGAGATCACTGTAGTCATAAGACCGCCTTTTGTACTATTTTTTTCTTTCTCTTGCTGCTTGTTACGTTATATCTTCTTGTGTATACAATAAAGAGTTATTATTATTATTTGCGGTCTTACGTACCCTAGTTTCTACAGAGAAGAACCGACAAGCAACAATACATATTGCGTGTTCTAATTGTAATCTCTTTATTAACTAATGTCGTCGGTATTTATACATGCTTTTTATATACTTGTGTGGTCGTGCTACATAGCCACACAAATGTGCAAGTACAATGTTTTGATGACGTCACAATTAACCAAGCCATGTCATCTATCGGGGTCAGGCTGTAGTTACTAAGTGCCTACTACAGTCTTAAAGGGACTACTTATAATTTTAATTTTTTTAGTTTAAAAGCATCTCTTTTGACAAGCTATTTAAAAAATATCTAAGCTTAAAATAAGGTCTATATTATCGAATTTGATTGCGTACCCCACGTCCGCCCCTCGCGGCGTCCCACGAGCGACTGAGCACGCACAATACGACTGATTCGCAACTACCCTCCGAACAATAATAACTAAATTGAACGATGGCTCAATTTTACCATTCAAAGTTGCGGAAAATTCTCCTTGCCTTTTGTCATTACATTGCCAGCGTTTTGCATTTTGACCTTATTGTATTTTTATTGTTACAATACATACTAATATTATGAACTAGCTGTGTCCCGCGGTTTTACCCACGAAGTTCCCGTTCTCAGGGTAATACCGGGATGTAAGCTATCCTATCTTTTAAGTTGGATCAAACTGCACACGGTGTGTAAAATTAATTTAAAATCGATTCAGTAGTTTAGTAGTTCGCGGACAGACATCGTGACGAATAATTTATTTATATTAAGATGAAAAGTTTGTGAAGTTTTTTTCTTTATCATCTTTATGATATGATGAAGGGAACTGAATAGGATGTTCGCCTAGTTGCTATTTTAATTTAGTAAATAAATCTACCACTTTTACGAAATAATTTGTACAATGTTTGATCAAATAGTTGAATGATAGCTTTCTTTTCGAATGGGTCGTGGGTATGATTTTCCATAGAAAAAAAAAAAGTATTTTTCTGGGTTTTGGGTGTTGCTATGAGTATATATATTTATATGAGTATTCTTAAAAGAAAGGTTTATGTATTATCTCATATCTAGTTGCCATAACACAAGCTCAGTTTAGCGTGGGACTAGATAGCGCTGTATTAGAAATAAATATCATGAAGTAATGTTGCTCGCGACTTCGTCCCCGTTGATTTGTTTTTCCATTATTTCTTCGCTCGTAATAGTCGCAGCGAGATGTTATGTAGCCTAAAGCCTTCCTCGATAAATTGTCTATTCAATAAAAATAAATTAAATAATTTTTCAATTCGAACCACTAGTTCCTGAGATTAGCGCGTTCAAACAAACAAACACTTCAGCCTTATATATTAGTCTAGATTGTTATTAAATAGGCAAATTATGTATTTGTTCAACATGGTAGATAACATAGTAACCTAAAGTTTTGTAAAATATTTTTTATTGTAGTCCAAATCGATCCTGACTTTAATTACACACCCACCCATAAAACCGCAAACGCAAATAAATATCGGTAAAATAAAATCGATTTTGATTGACACCGATTATTATGTGACCGCAGACGGCACAACCCTTATATTTACTGAACCCGGAAACGTCGCAGTCGAGCGGCGCCTACGCATATCCCCGTTCGAATTTTGAATTTGAAATTGGAACGTAATGGCGTCCCTGGGGCTGTCATTAAAAACAGATCATAGACTAAAGACTTTTTTCTATAATTTAACGTCGTTTAATTCTAATTTTAGTGTAATGAGCTAGTTCTTGTGATTTGAATAAATACAAAATTATCTGAACTTGTTTATGTCAAAATAATGTTAATTGTATTTATATACCTAGTCGTTTTCTTGTAATTACATTTACATTTATAGTGTGAAATGTGAATGCCATGAAAATAGGAATATCTTCGTTTAAGAATTACGTTAAAAATAATAAATTGGTTGTCAATTGCAAAATAAAATGATAAACATTTTCATTTAGTGCTAGGTCATTCTCCCTCTTACAAAAAAAACAAGAAACGAATAAAATTTTCTTTTAAACCAGATACAATCATTTTGACGCTGATATTCAGTACTACTATATGTGAATGAGGAGACATATTTAATTAAATAATAATAAATAATTGCAAAAAATAAAACGCAGAACGAAATAAATGTTCCCTTCAACCAGATACAATCATTTGAAGCTAATGTTCAGTACATATGTGAGTGAGGAGTCATATCCAATTCTTACTTCCTTATTCTATACTAATATATAAAGAAGTTTTGTGTGTTTGTTAAATTGTAACGGGTATTCTCGGGATCTACTGAACCGATTTTAAAAATTCTTTCACCAATATAAAGACACATTATTGCTGAGTGTCATAGGCTATATAAAAAAGGATTGTTAACATTATGCTCAACGAAGTGGGCACGGGTCGCTTAGTAATATTATAAATGGGGAAGCAGAGATGTTTGTTAGGCTTTTACGCAAAAATTACTTAACCGATTATTATGAAATTTTGTTCACATATCCTTAAAGGTATCAGAACTAACATAGGCCGCTTAGTTTCCGATATTTGTTAAATTGATTTAATTGAAAGCCAGCCTAATTATAAACATGCTTGATAATTACATAGGTTTTACGAAGATAAAGCCACGTAAAATTCTTCACAAATGGAGTCCTGGTTGATACATGATTAAAAATCTAAATACCTATAATTTTTTGAAAATTAGATCTCACATTTAGTTATAAGTTATAATGGATACCCTTTATCCTTTGTAGGAATATTTTCTCATAGTCTTTTTAGTACAAAACTGTTTGGGACAGATGGCTATCATTATAGGAATTCAAATTAGCCCAAATCTAGCTCCATAGCGTATTATGTTAATCACCGTAGAGTAGTTTCACGCGATGTAGAGGCGGCGGTTAAAATTGTTCTTTCACTTTCTTTAGATTATATTATTATTATTATTTTATTAGTATTGTTTTCATCCGTACATACTTATACATATATATTTTTTTTTATTTAATTTTTCTTTATTCTACTGTATTAATTCGCTTTATAACTGATAATAAATCAATTTTTATATGTTTATATGTAACCTATTGTAAATCTGAACGAATTGTGTCGGTGCCGTATATGTGTCATGATTGGATGAAACAGGCTCCTGAAAAACAGTATTTACTATCTTGGGAGCCTGGGTAAAATATGTTGTAAATCACCTTATTATGGAAATAAATAATAATTATTATTAATTTTGTTTTATATGGTAGGGGCAAACGAGCAATCGCGTCACTTGATGTTAAGTGATCAGCGCCGCCCATGAGCGTTGTCACGAGTGTGTTGCCGGCCTTTTTAGGATAGGTACGCTCTTTTTTTGAAGGCCGTATGTGATCGAGGATACTGCATAAGGAAGCTGATTCCACGGGATGGTCGTATGGTCACTTCACTTCACTTTCAAATTTCAAAAGCTCCTGCCAGGATTATAAATAACCAATTTCATAATAATTATCAGGTATATTTAAATAAGCTATGAATTTTACATACAACTCTCGTAAATAAAGTTATATATTCTTGTAAAAATAGTGAGACCGTAGCGACCGGTACAAATGCGCCGAGTTCTGAATCGCGCTTATGATATTTGTTCGAGACGAGTATATATACAAATTGTTGACATCGAATAATTGGGGCTTAACAGTCATTCAGTTGTAGGACTGGTCGAGGATCCTCCCTTTGGTCCAGAGGAAGGTTATATCCACCCTTCCTCCACAGGAGTATGTGTAAGCTATATTTTTAAAGCCAGCAACGTATTCGCAAAGCTTAGCGAAGTGCTAACCTACCTACCTACGAATTTCCTACTCAGTTTTGCGCTATAAGTTATAACGTACTATCCGTACTAATATTATAAATAGGAAAGTGTGTTTGTCTATCTGTTTGCCTTTCTTTCACGAAAAAACGACTGGACCGATTTAGTTGAAATTTGGTATGCAGGTAGTAGATACCCTGCATTAAAACATACTTTATATGCTGGTATTGCCCCGGAAACGGAGACTACGTGGGTATAACCGCAGGGCACAGCTCGTTTACAATACAAATAAAAAACTTTACAATTAAGTAAATAATAAAAATACTTTTCTAAAAGGCCCTTTAAACATCAATTTTTTATCTTGATTCAAACCGCAGGCAATAAAAGAAATATATAATCTCTAACGATCTATTACTCTATGCAACCTCATGTTACAGTACGTAAAAAATATATCTACATATAATATATGTTTATAAATAATCACCACATAATCATGTTGCATACAAAATTATGAATATTAAATCGATCTGTTACAAGAGGGATCATGTTTTAATAATGATTTCAGTCCTTTAATTTTGGGATAAGATTTTTGTGTACAGATTGCTATGATATTGAAAGATAAGTCATTAATTATATCATACTAGCGACCCGCCCCGGCTTTGTACGGGTAAACAATACTCTAAAATATAGCCTTTGTTACTCAGTAATAATGAAGCTTTCTAATAAAATAAAAAAAATTAAAATGGGACCAGTAGTTTTTGAGTTAATTCGTTACATAAATAAAATAAATAAATAAATATTTTCAGGACATTTATACACAGCGCCATCTAGTTCCAAGCTAAGCCGAAGCTTGTGTTATGGCAACGAGATAACGGAATAAATTACATATACATACTTTTTTTTTGTAAATACATACATACAATACATAGCAACACCCAGACCCCAGAAAAATACAAATGTAAATTACAAATATATTTTTCCGGTGTGGGAATCGAACCCACGACCCTTCGCGTAGAAAGCAGTTGTGTTACCACTGCGCCAAGCGGTCGTATATATGTACATACAATACATATTTCCTCTTTATAATATTAGTGATAAAGCTCTTATACTAAGAAGGTTTTATTGTGAACTAGGCACGCCCCCCCACTTTACTTGAATGTAATTGAATAAAAATACAATAGATACAACATCGTTATATACCTACGTAATGTAAATATTATCTACTAGGTACATATGTATTATACACATAAACCTACCTTTAGAATCACTCGTATCTGATGGAAGAACCGCATGGAATTCGGTCGTGTAGTTTTAAAGATTTAAGCATTCATACGGACAAATTGGAAAGCGACTTTGTTTTATTTATACTATATAATGATACTATATAAAATACTATATAATAAAAATAGTTTTGTTTTTTATAGGGATGAAAATATTCTTAGATATCATTGCTTTCACTGGATATACGGTTGATGTTTTCAATATTGTTTTAAAAGCACGAAGTCCGAAGGATGTTATATATCGAAATTTTGCACTTTTTGTAATGTTAAATTACTTGACAATATTGGAATTCGCTGAAGTTGGAAATTTTTTATCAAGAAATTAATATGTTGGTAATTTTTGTTTATACTGTTTTAAGTCTAGAACGAATTTTTACAGTTTCCCTACATAATGTCTTAAATTGTATTAAAAATCTTAGTAATTTCGGGTACGATAAAAAATGCGTAAACCTAGATTCAAACCCATTACAGTAATCGATAAAAACACCGCCATCTAGCGTCGAATAGCATCGACCAGCGCAGCAGCGCCACTTCACGCTACGGTGGTTTCTAGAACTAAAAAGCCACGCGCCCGCGTAATTAGTATGGCAAATTAACAAAATTTATTGGTCACTAACGCTAAACGCCTCTTAACTAAATTCAGTAATTGCTCATAATCACTGTAATAATTCTTTTTAAGTGTAACACTTGACTTTAATAAGATTTTCGGCCGAAGCTCACTAGAGTTTTGTGAAAAAAAAATTGACATTTCGAAATGTCACAATAACGAGTGTGACATTACGTGTCGCATTTAACATTGTAATTACGAAAATAGTTTGAAACGCTTAGATGTTTCTCGGTAAAAAGTAATTGATCTATTTATTGGATTATTTGAAAGCGAATTTGTGCTAATTATCTAGAAATATAACGAATTACTATACTTATCAATATGTTATTTTATTGTAATTGTCCCTTCTATTATCCACACTTAATATTATAAATGTGAAAGTAACTCTGTTTGTCTTTCCGTCACGCTAAAACTACTGAGCCGATTAGAACGAAATTTGGTACACAGATAGCCTAAAGCCTGGAGTGGGTTATAAGGGTGGAAGGGTGGGTCATAGTTATATGAAAGTCCACACGGAGTCGGGGGCAGCAGCTAGTATATAATTTATAAAAAAAAATACTTATTATCTGAATGTTTTCCGACATAAAAATAAACTGGCTTACTGACTTAAAGTTGAATCCTAGTCTATACATCTATACATATAATAAAAATGTAACGAGTCGCTGTCTGTACATGGAAGATATATGCGAAAACATATTATAGGAGACCTTTATTAACGCAATAGAACCCAAAACAATGATTTTTGAAATTTTTGTCTGTTTGTCTGTTTGTTTGTGCACGCTAATCTCAGAAACGGCTTATACTATCTAGGAGGGGTTTTCAATGATATGTTGCGGTAAGCTTCACTTAACATTAAGTGTTTAGTTCATGTCAATCGGTTGATAAATAAAAAAGTTATGGCAATTTAAAGAATCACGTTGAACAATCAAAAAATCACGTTGTTATAAATAGATGTTAGTGCAATATCCGTCGGTTGGACATTATTGTGGTTTAAACTATTAATAGTTCATATATTTATGAATTGAACTGGCTTTTCTAAGAGATACTGTTATTGGTTTTAAGAATATATAGATTTATCAATAACTAAATCATTTTTATTTAATACTAGCTGTGCCCGCGACTTCGCCCGCGTAGAAAAGTGACTTTGGGCAGCATTTTTGAAAATGCCTAACCCGCGCCAACAAACGTTCAGCAAGTTCAACGTGATTCTTTATTCCATACATTTTTTATTTATCAACCTATTGACATGACTTAAAGACTAAATGTTAAGTGAAGCTTACCACAATATATAATTGAAAACCCCATCTAGATAGGATAAGCCGTTTCTGAGATTAGCGTGCACAAACAAACAAACAAACAGACAAACAGACAAGCAGACAAAAATTTCAAAAATCATTGTTTTGGGTCCTATTGCGTTAATAAAGGTCTCATATAGTATTTTTTCTCATATATCTCCCATGTACAGACAGCGACTCGTTACGTTTTTATTATATGTATTTTCTTTGGATATCTTTGTTTTAGAATTTGTTCGTTAGTTAATCTCAAAGCATACTATACATTTTATCCCGTCATTGCTACTGGAACGAAATATACGCAAACAAAAACGCGGAGCGATGCTAGTTTAATAGTCATTGACATAAGAAAACTAGGAAAATACTTAAATATTTAATGAAAACGGAAAAACCTTTCTTCTAAGGCCTAATTACAATTTACGACAATTTTTATTTCATCTTTGTATTAACAATGGTTTAAAAGGACAAGTTATTTATAAGTTATAAGAATTAAACCTAACCTAGCCTAGTAAGTTGAATTACTTAAGTTGGGTGATTGAATAGGGAACGGTTGTACCGATTTAAATGAGTTGTCTGTTACGGAAAGAAGGATACTTTTTTGTTTCTGTGGTATAGTTTTATGTCTACCATAGATAATTAAATAATGCCTTAGTAATTTCTACGATTAAATACTGATATTAAGATTATAATAAGAATTTAGAACACATTTTTAATATAATAATAATAATAACTATATTTATTTGCCAAAGTTTTACAAGGGTTCGGATAATATACAAAAATGGCGACAAAATCTTTGAAAGATGTCAGAACTGATCCCTAGCTAGATTACTAAAATAATATCAATTTCGCTTCCTTCATCTATTACTAATATATAAAGCTGAAGAGTTTGTTTGTTTGAACGCGCTAATCTCAGGAACTACTGGTTCGAATTTAAAAATTCTTTTTTTT
>JADANM010006970.1:1821658-1859935 GCA_026213755.1 Eurema hecabe | reverse complement strand
ACACAAATTATTAATAAAATTTAGGAGAATATCTTTTAATTTGTGACTCGTCTAAGCGTTCATATCGACTCAACTTTTTACGGCCAATAAAATAAATTCATCAAACGTAATTGTATAGAGATATCCATTTGACGGCGACAATTTTTACACGTATCAATTTAAGAATTTTTAGCATAAGCACGAAGTAATGCTATCAAATTAAAAAGGTATAAAAATGTCTTGCACGGCAGATGTCTAAGTTCGTTTTTTCTTTTGTAAAGTGCCCTTTGAGGGGCTTTTATTATTTTTTAAAGGGTTCCGTGGGCGGAAACTTCCTGCGCAACAATAGTTTGGGGTTCGATTCCCGTTTTTTAATTTTTTTTTATTAGAATGTGACACTTTAGGCGATGTAGGCGGGGCGGGCATTTCGCATATGGTCGGTTTTTAATAACTGTGTTGCGATGTTAAAAAATAATTTCTTTTTTTGTTTTTTCTGAAGGTTTATTGAAATTAATATTCTATTGTTTTTAATTATGTTGTTTATATATTATGAATAAGTGATTTAGAACGAAAAAGGAATTTTTAACTTAATTAAATTGAATAATATCGCATTAAAAAGTAGCCTATATTCATTCCGTAACTCAAGAATATATCTATTCCGAATTTTATTGGAAATAGTCCAGTAATTTTGGAGCCTAATCAATTAAAACAAACAATCAAATCTTTATATATATTGTATACAAGTTAATATGTTTATTAATGACCTTAATAATTAGGAACCTAGTCATCTCAATATATTGTTTTTTTTTACGTTAATTAGGCTTAAGGTCAATTAAATCGCTTATTTTAACCTTAATAATTATGTATAATATGTCGCAGAGAGTGACGTTGTAGTAGTTGTAGTGATGCCGAGGTAATGATTGTTTGCTTCATGATGGCTCTTTCTTAGGTTCTTAATAAGTAAAACTTCAGAGTAACATAATATCGGCATATAAAGTGCTTGAATACTTATTATCCAATGTCATAATTTTCACAATGCTGACGTTTTTATAGGAACTGACAAATGCCACACAATTCTTTTAAGTTTGAATTTAAACATTGTAATAAACCAAGGAGGTTCGACTAATTAACTAATGTTGAAATAGTTTGCACTATCTTTATTATTCTTTTCGTCCATCTGCTCCGATATATATAAAATGAATTATTATAATTTATAACCTCACATGGTCACTAAAACTTTCAACCCCTATATTTTAATATAGTGTTAAAATAAGTCCAAATTCTAGACTTGCTCAAGGTCCTATATAGGGTATTTTTTTAGCCGGGGCAGACGGCGTCAACAGTGTGTCGCCATCTCGGTCTGTCCTGGGCAGCTCGCTTCACTTAACTCCAGGTCTTCTATGGTAAGTTCTACAGTATCTTTTCCAAATGTTAGGAAAATTGGTCGAATAATTAAAGTGGGAAAACTTAACAGACAGCTTTACTACCTATAATATAGAATAGTGTTGCTAATTTCAAAACTTGAATTCGTTGATGTATTAAAGTTATTTTTAGAAATGGGTACGTGTGGGGTATTAGTTTACAGGATACGAACTTACAGCTTGAACGAAATCGTGTTGGGACAGCTATCATTTCATCATCAGTTATCATTAGTTACATCATCTATACTAGTCTATAGTAATATTATAAATGCGAAAATGAACACTAAAAATGAACCGATTAGAACGAAATTTGGTACACATATAGTCTAAAGCCTGGGGAAGGACATAGGCTATTTTTTAAATCAATCCTCTTTATCAATCAAGGGGTTGAAACTTTTTATAATTTTACGGTTTCAAGGCCAGACCGCTGAACCGATTGTACTAAATATGATAAATTTGGCACACAGATGGTGCAAAGTCTGAGAAAAAACATAGGCTACTTTTTAACTAGAAGAAAGGTTTATAAAGGGGGTCAAAATTTATATGACAGTCCACGCGGACGGAGTCGCGGGCATCAGCTAGATGGTATATGGCTGATGGTATAGAACAAAGTCTCTTTCTCTGTCCATATAGACTTAAGCATTATAAGCATATATAGGGATATGTATGTTTAAATCTTTAAAACTACGCAACTGATTTTTATGTGGTTTTAAGATAGATAGAGTGATTCTAGAGGAAGGTTCTTCTTCTTTCTTATATTATGGCATTAGCGTCTAGCTTTTTGCCAATGTCAATGTAAATAATAATATGTAATAAGAGGCAACGTGGTCAAGATAAAAGTCTATATGAGTCAAGTAAAATCGTCATCAAGTCGTCTTTAGTCGAGTCAGTTAGTCGTTTCTTTCTGCCCTTCGTAAAGTGATAGTGAGCTTTACGAAGAACCTAGACGAATCTTGGAGCAATCGGAACGGCGCTACTATGCGCTCTCAAATGAATTCTTCATTTCTTGGACACTTATTAGCTAGTTTACTGCATGATACACTATCACAATCGTACATTAAGTCATTTTATGCACCAAAAAAGAAATATTCAATCGAGACCACATATAGACGCCGCACGATTCCCGCCAAAAACCTAGAGGAAGGTTAATAGTAAAAATACTGTCGCGGGTTGCTAGTATGTATAATAAATACTATGAAAGCGACTTTGTGTCCGTAATATTTTTTTTAATTATAATTCTCTCTCTCTCTCTCTCTATTGTTATTCTAAATTGCTATTATTATATGATTTAAAATAATAATTATTATGAAAAGGTATTTTTATGGTTTAGCTTATTTTTTAGAAGAACGATATACTTACCTATGTACGTGGGTATAGTATAGTAGATGGGAGGAAAATAATTTTTCAATTCGATCGAGTAGTTCCTGTCATTAGCGTGTTCAAACAAACAAATTCTTTAGTTTTATAATATGAGTATAGATGAATTATATTTAGCACCATTTACAGCATAGACTTATTTATTCCACAATTAATTATTGATCCGCCGTAACTGAACCCAAAACTGTAAAAATAAGTGTAGGTGTTAACAGAAATGTTGAAATAAGAAATTTACCCTATAAATGTGGAAAAACTTACATCTACTAAAATAATATATTTAAGACTTATTAACGGAAACAAAGCTAATTTGAGCTCGTGTTTTTGCGACAACATATTTATTACTTATCGACCTTTAAGTGAATCGAACGAGATATTCTTATATTAATAATGGCCTCCGATAATTATTTCTACGTATGCTAAAGACTTGGACCAATTTCTTTATTGTCGCGTGAATTTGAAGTCTTCAAAATTATTATGTTTGTAGTAACGAAAACGTCTTATGTAAATTTAAGTTCTTTATTTATTTGTTACGCTTTTTTTTGTTACTGACGACTTTATTACTAAAGAGTAATCTCTTCTAGGCAACCGTATAAAAGAGAAAATGTTCGAATTTTGGGAGATTATATTAAACAATTCTATTCGTGCTGTTTCGATATTATAATCCATTCTAATAAATACGAAAGTATCTCTATCTGCCTGTCTCGCTTTCACGCTAACTAATAAACTAACTTTTAAAACTTTAACTAAAATTTGTCAGATAGTCAAGAGCCTGAGAAAGGACATAGGCTACATTTTAACTGGAAACAAGTACCTATCATTAATATTTTATCATTATATCTATCATTAAAATTTATAGTACTTCAGACTAGGAGAGATATTTCTGCCTGAGTTCCATCGTCCTGGTCTAAAAGATGAATAAATAAAAGATATTTTAACTCAATTACCAAATTAAAACTTTGCATATTCTAATGGTGATTAGATTTATTTTTAATAGACTACAAAAGATTGAAGTTTCGTATGTTTATGTAAAAGGATTGTTCCTAAAATAAGAGTGAAGGTTAATGCTAATTGCTAGTTCATGCTATTAAAATTGCTATAGAAATAGCAACTAGCAAGTTTTCCCAAGTTCACAGTCACGTATGTTCCACAAACTAAGACCAGCTTACTACGCAAAAACAAAAATCCCTTTGCACCGCGCCGCGGTGTAAAAACCGCGCCATCTGCGGATGTTTCAATAAAGGCACATTATAATTGGCTGCTGATCGACATTTTAATTACACTACGTTTGCGCGGGACGCCTCGACGGCGGACATCTTAGTTCTGTCAATGTCAAAGTTTTTTTTTTCGCCCGCCATAAGTAGTCTACGGCAGTATGTCATATTATTAGTTCTTTTTTCTAATTCTTACCAGCCTGCTATGTGCTTAGTGTCATTTTTTTGTTACCAACCAGTTGTGTACAATAGTATGACATATTATTTTTTTTTATTTGACAACTGGCTGGGACTATGTGGTGTTAGTGGTAAATATAAAATTTGCATGAAAATATGGAACAGTGATCATATTTATGGCACTTAAGACGAATGGGGTGTACTAAACGCATTTTATCGAGTTATTAAAAACATTAATAAAGGCAACGCCTCCTTATAAATTTTAATAAAAAGGCAGGACGTATTTATGAAATAGCAGTTTTCACGCATAGAGAATACCTACATATTCGCAATCGCTTCTTTTAATCTAGTTATAATTATTTTGATATTTAATTTGTGTATGTATTTATTTTTTTAATTAACAGATAACTATTATTGAATATCAAGAAATAAAACGAAATTAAACGAAAACTGCTGTTCTTATTTTAATAATTTTCCATATTATTCCATAAACAGGAATTCAAAATATAAGCAGATGAAACTGTGGAGCATACAACGTAGACGAAGATAAAGTACTTAAAACTTTTATTTAAAACGTAATTGAATAAAAAGAGGTTTTACATACGTAGGTACTTGTTTAGAAACCTTAGTGCATACATTATCCAGCAACAGAAGAAACCTTCTGATTTAAATAAAATTTACAAGCGATATAAGGCTTTGATCGCATGGTCATAGATATAGATATTCTTATAAATTATTATTATTATTATTATCTAGCGTAATTTTTTATTTATGGAAAAAATCAAGTTCAACATCTAGATGTTATAAATAGACTATCCAACACAAAAATCATTTTCAAGTCGAACAAGTATTTCCTGAGATAAACGTTTTTAAACACACAAACAAGCTACTCATCTATAATATTAATTAGAAAGTTCAAACATTTAAGGAGCTTAACTAGTTATTTATTTTATTAGTTTGTAGGGTTGTAAGGGTGTGGGCAAGTGGCTGCTGGTCATGTTCGAGGATGAGTCTGTGAAGGTGTCAGTGACCCCTACTTCTGTTCATCATTAGTTTAAATACATATTTATGCATGATTAAATATATGTCGAAGACTTTTAAATAAAATACAGTTTCAGGTTTTGTTCAACAGTTTGATCTAATTATTTAATGTAGATAATAAAAAATACTGAATAACTTTAAACGTCACAAAACACTTCCATCCTCTGCCCTTAACAGAACGTTAACTTAACTGTAGTCTCATTAAATAATTCGTAAAAACTGTGCTATAACAATAAAGTGAATTAATTGTTATCCCTTAAAAAGTTGGCATTTTAATTCATCGTGTGCACTTGGCTTAATTTGCATATCAAACATAAATGGGTATGACAACACTAAGGAACGCGGTATGCAAAGCAGCAATTGCCAGGATACGATACTTTTTCACTGATCTTATTATGTAATTCTGTGTAAAATGCTGGCTAGGAATGTTCTTACATTACAGCCTGGCAGCTGCAAAAAAAGAGAAAATGTCAAGTTTTGGCGGGAAATTGCAGTATCAAAGAAATTAGAAAAAAGGTTTTATGTAAATTTAATATTTTTTGGAACCCTTTTCGTTTAATTATTTTGCTGAAATATTGCTTAAATACGAAAAAGATAGGTGATAACCGAACGCGAAATCGGAACGCGGTATGCAAAGTAATAATTGATGAAAATAACAAATGTCAAATTTTAGCGGGAAATGCAACGTCAAAAAAAGGAAAAAGGTTTTAATACATTTCATCTTTAATGCAAATTGTTAATTATTACTTACCTTTAAATATCTCTCCGTTAAATAACTTTTAATAAGTATGTATTAAAATAATGAAAATTAACATAGGTAACTATACAGCAAAGAAAAAGCGATGATTAATAAAACTAAGTTTTATACTATTTTAGAATTCCGCATAATTTATGTTTAGTCCTAGGTTAAATTTGTAATTCAAGAAGTCTTAGTCTAGCAGAGCTCGATGAAGCTAAAAGGAATATCCAGGTTATAAATTAGCCATTAGATATGCGTTTAATTTATCCATCTTTCGTTTTGACTTATTGAAATCGATTTACCTATAGACTGTAACGAAAAAATACCATAAACAAAATTAAACGTGTTTGTGTTTCGTATCTATATGCACGAAATTATTATTTTAAAGTACAAAACGATATTTTAATCCCCTATATAGATAAAAGGTACATATATAGAGATTTAATTTCTGACAATACAAACAAAGCCGCAGTATTCAACTAGTATTGAATACGCGACGCAATTACGCAGTTACCCCATTATATGTGACAATAGGATTTTTCTCATGTTTTGTCAACTGGTTGGATTTTAATGATTTCCGTTGACCATAAACTATAGAACCTTTATTTCAAGTATTTTATGTACAAAGATTGTGGAAATGAATTGTTTATGGTATACTAGCCACGCCACGCGGTTTTACCCGCTTTTATACAGGAATTATAAATATAGGTAAACCTTTTTCTTGAATCACTCAAGGGCACTGTAGCCAGCGAAATTACTGGGCTAATGAGTCTTAACATCTAACGACTCAAAGTGGGGAGCGTCGGTGTAGTGCACCCTGCCCGGGGTTGGGCTTTATAGCAAAGTTCCGGGTAGCACTGCATTGGATATGAGCTGGCGTTACTTTTACCATCAGGAGTGCGTCCAGCTCGTCACCACTCTTCATATTATAAAAAAAAAATCTTTCTGATAAAAAGT
The DNA here is from genome assembly GCA_026213755.1 of Eurema hecabe. NCBI lineage: Eukaryota > Metazoa > Arthropoda > Insecta > Lepidoptera > Pieridae > Terias > Terias hecabe. The sequence goes on along the minus strand of JADANM010006970.1, from coordinate 1,853,033 downwards.
TGGATGATCTGAGTATCAGTTGCATAGTTTTAAAGATTTAAGCATACATAGGGAGATACAGATGAAAGCGACTTATATGGCAACACCGCACATTCACGAGCTTTATCTAAGAATTATCCCTGACTTAAGAATCAGCTGATAGCGATAGCCGTCTACAAAGTGTAGTGTGTTGCCAGCATTCGGAAAATTTCCTGGATTTTGAGACAATTTTTACTAAAAACGATCTTTAAAAGTTTATTACACTGTTTTTTCACTTTGTTTCATTCGAAAATCATTTTATATTGCCCTTCAGGCACGTACATCAATTTCTTAACAACTTAATAATGTTGCATTACAATCATAACGGTTTAAGCTCCAATATTAGATTTGTAATTAGTCTGTAAATGCCTAAAACTGCATCGAAAAACGACTTAGCAGTTTTATAATTGAAAAGGATTACTGACGTTAAGCTTTACTTTTACTTTACTCTTTCATGCCAGGTTTTTCTCCCGTAATTTCCGTCCCCTGGACAGTACCGGGATAAGTAGTATCCTATTTGTTTATCCAGGATCTGTTCTACCTGCATGCCAAATATCAATCCATTTTAAGGCCGGTATCCCACTACAGAGCTGTCAAGCTCTGCGAGTGTTGATGGGCAGCGATGACCACTTTCCATCAGGTGGCTCGCCTGCTGGTTTGCCCCCTATGTTATAGAAAGCCTAATCTATGCAGTCGTTTCGTGAAGGGTAACGAACATTTTGGATGTTCGTTCGAAAATAATATTTTAAATATATATGTTATATGTATAGCTCCTTAAATTATGATCTACCTTGATGAAACTTTTCTTTTGATTTGGTCTTGATTATAATTCTCATGTTTAATGTTCTCCTTTGTAATTAATTATATAAAAGAGATATGATATAAGCGCAAAAACATCCTAATTAGGTGGGACCTTTTGGTAATGGGTTGCAGGTGACAAAACTATCTTTTTCTTGTTGGTTTTATCATTTATCTCTTTGTATTGTATTGATTTGTATGTATGTGAGCTGCCGCTGCTGTGCGGAACACTTTTTTCGGCTGATTTGTATGGGTACAACATATCTATTAACTATAATATCACTGCTCATTAGGTACTTTAGTTCTAGTTTTTAGGAGAATAAAAAAATTTGTAAGCTTTTTACTTCAGGTAAGATGTAAATGAAAACACAAAATCAATATTTTCCATTTTTATTTCACAAAAGAATTCAAATTAATTCATGTTTTTTTTCTTAGTTCCATTTTCCTTATAATACATTGTAATTATGAAGTAATTAATCTATCTATATTCATATGTATATTATTTTCTATATTTTACAAAACATATGTACAAGTTCATCCCGTAAAGACCCATGGTTAGGATCAATTTAATGTATTTCTTATATTAATATTAATTAACTAATCGAGGTTTAAGCAATTTTTAACTTATAATTCAATGGTTGCGTGTTCTGTATCGAAAAACATTAAATTGATTCTAAGAAATACATATAGAAATATGAAAAATGTAGATATATTATCAGTTGCACATGCCACGTTAAAATACATAATATCTTTCTACAAGAACAAAAAAAATAATCTTATAATTATTTATCACAACTGAAATTTCCGTTTGCAGCTTCACTAAATAAATAGATGGTTTAAAAGCTTAAATTAATTTTTAATTTTCACGTAGGTAAGTATAGTAGGGTTAATGTTTTTAAATATAAATTGTCTATAGCGTAGCGCCACAGATTATTAAGACGTTTGACGTTGACAGCTCCATAGAGTACAGCAGTGACAGTTCTGTCAAACCATAGAGATTATTTTTATGCTTTAGAAATGAAAACAGGACACTCTTTCCGTTAAATTTCTCTCTTTCTTTCATGATCTAAGGATACATAACGTAGTAGTTTATTTTTAAAATAAAATTTAAAGTAATTGTAAAGCAAATGTTGTGTTTTCACTTCTAAAATATAAAAATCAGTTCCATCGATAAAAAAAAGACAAAGAATAATTTAATTAATTTTTAAAGATCTGTGGCAATCGAATAGCTGTGTATATTACATCATTATCATCTGTCATTTTCTTATAAATATAATTTAAAACGGTAGACATACAGACGAAATTGAACACTGGGATTTACATATTATGTACATTACATTATTGCACGCCTAATAAAAATAAAATATCTATACACATTCAGACATTGCCAAATTTGTATATATAAGTTTACAATGGCATACATAACTGACACATTGTTAGCCAAAATGGCGGAAAATCTTTATCTGTGGCAATCGCTTCATGTACATTAAATCTATGAAGTAGCTAAAAATTTACAATTTAATTATTGTTAAATATATCTTAATAATAAAGTTGGTTGTGTCGTGTTTTCCAACGCGAGAGGGGATTAAATTTTTTAAATATATAATGTATATTTTGTTTTATGTACTTCCTTTCCGAACGCGACGTTACACGGCAGGCCAGACCCTGTAGACAAATAATTTTTCCAATTAATAATTTTTCGAACAATGTTAAAGGAAGTCATTTTACGGTGTTCATGTTTATAAAAGACTAAGTTCCGGTTGCACAATAAACGGCTGCGTTCAAATTGTGAATCGTAAATCATAACCGATTTAAAATTTTAGTATCGGTTTTTTTTTCTGTGACGACGGCCAGCACCTTGCGAAGTTTTATTTATTAAAAAAATCTAACTGTCATAAATTCAATAAGGGTCTTGACCTGTCAAAAATTAATCTAATATTATCTACATAATTCTGTCAAAATTACGTGTGCCATTGTAAAATTATATTAAAAGAAAACAATTTTTCAAATTGCGCGTGCATAAGTTGCCATGTTTGTGAAATTATATAAAATTAACAGACGAATTATTTACAGATAATAATTAATTATATTTAGGCATATCTTCAGCTATCGTAGCTCTGTTCGTTTGGTCCTAAGAACTGACTCCGTAAACCCATCCGATGGAACAAGGCTAGGCCGTTTTCACTGAAAACAATCATTTATTTTAACACTAATCTCAACATATAGATAAAGATAAAGGAACCTTTGAATATTGCAAATTTAGGGATAGAACTGCTAGATACGTATGTTTTGGTCATTGATAAATTGAGTCAAGATAGCCTAGTATGTATGAACAGTTTCTATCTGGTCTTATGATACTATATGTTTCATTATATGCTCGTTTGCCTTATCCTTTATATCATCATTGATTTCAGTAATGAACGGGTTTGAAAGCTATGAAGGTTTACAAAAGGATTTTTGATTTTTCAGAAAAAATCAAAAATCCATTGGGCAAACAACCAATGGGTTGAATGTAATCTATAAAGTTTTTCCAAATTGTAGTATGTGTATTTATATATAGTCCTTTATATGTTTGTCGATGACAGTGGGGGTCATGAGCCCTTTCTAGGACAAGGTAGAGTCCTAATTGAACATAAATTTATCTATAACAATACCACTTTTACTTGACCATAACTATGACCCCTGGCGACAAAGCTGAATCCGTCACTGGTCAATGAAGTGTTTTTTTTTGGTTAAAGGGGAGATAGATAGGTTGACAGGAGATACTCACGTGAGGAGGCCGGGGTTGGCATCTGGCTGGTACCAGGAGTACTGCGGCACGTAGGGCGGGTGCTGCGGCGCGGGCTGGTGGTGCAGCGCGTGCGCATGCGCGTGGGCGTGCGCGCCCTTCATGTCCCACGGACCACCTGGCGCACCCTGCAACAATAGGGAGTTAGTACACTGAACTGGAGTAGTTGATAGGGGGTAGGTCTCTTTCGCAGGAGACCGACTGGGTGGGTACCCCCACAGTGCCAGACGTTCTACCGACTGAACAGTGATGTGCAAATGTCACTGTGCTCCGGTCTGAAGGGCACTGTAGCCAGCGAGGTTACTGGGCTAATGAGACTTAGCATCTTAAGACTAGTGCAACCCTGCCCGGAGCAAAGTTCTGAGTAGCACTACATTGGTTATGGGCTGGCGTTTCTCTTACCATCAGGAGAACGACCGGCTCGTCTCACTACTTTATAGAGTAAAAAAAAGTTGATGAAGAGGTATGATATGGGAAAGAAATCTTTTGAGAAGTTTTAATTAGTACACGGAATTACACTCGTAAATGAACACGTATAATATTATGATAAGAAAAGAAGATTGAAATATTTTTCTGCCACTGTAATGCTATAGTTAAAAAAATAATTCAAAATTGAGTGTGAATTATTTTTGTTGCAAAATAAATTGTTCTTTTTTATAATTGTCTTCAGATGTGTCAATTACCTTTTGTATTTGACTGTTCTTAGATAAGGGTAGATAGGTTCACAAGAGAAGTCGCAGAACACGTCTAGTCATTTAATATACATAGTAAAAATACCTATCACAATTTTATTTGTGTAAAAGCTAATAAAAAGCAATTATATAGTACACACACTCTTATCAATTAATCTAGGCGTCGGCGGCCATCTTGTCACGTATAGGCGCACCCTATACTCATTTTAATGAAAATAGTCTCAATAAACTAACACCCATTATTTCATTTACTTAAAACTATTATTAAATCATGATGGCAGTTTTGTATATGATAAATAACGATACTTAACTCTCCCCGCGGGTTTTCTTGCTATGGTTTAGTTTTCATTGCAATACAGAGAAAAAGTATCTAACCTACCTGCATGACAAATTTAAGCTAAATTAATTTAGGAGTTTTTGCGTAGCAGTGTATCAAACATCAGAATCGGTTGCGTAGTTTTAAAGATAGCATAGATAGGAATAGAGTAACCTAGTAAGCAAGTTTCTTATATACTATATAAAGATGAAAAGGAATTTATAAGATTGTGGAAGAGCGAAGTAGAATTACTATTATAAACGCAACAGTTCTAAAGAAAATTAAATAGTATACTTTTGTACTTGTCCGTACTAATATTATAAATGTGAAAGTGTGTTTGTTTGTTTGTTTGTCCTTCCTTCCGTTGAAAAGATGGAGACTAACATAGGCTACATTTGGTCCTAAAAAAACATCAAGTTCAAAATTTTCTAATTCCACGAGCGAAGCCGCGGGTAAAAGCTAGTATAATACATATCCTGGGATAAACCGACGGGCGATCATAGTGAGTCATATAAAAAAAATCAGAAAAACGTTGAAATTTACAACGCACTGCGACCTACATTCTGAGTGTACTCCATTTTACAGTGTTCAATTTTTTTGCTCAAACCTCACGTGAGGCTTGACCGACTATTTCAATTTAACGGCATTTTGGCGGCGAAAATTGCGTCGGCCATTTTATCTTGCCTAGTAATTTCATTTTCAACGTGGTCGACATTTTATTTTTCATTAAACGGTAGAAAATATTTTAAAATCCTTTTAAGATGTAATTAATTGTATAAGAATCTATGAACGATATTGTAACTAATACTATAAACGCGAATGTTTGCGAGTATGTATGTAAGTATGTTATTCTCTTTCTCGCAAAAACTATTTAACAGATTTGATTGCGATTTGACATACCTGTAGATTAGACCATAGATTAACGTATCTTTATCCTTTTCATCTCCGCATAGACACAGGTAAACTACGGCATTAAACCTTTACAGTCAAATACACTAAGAAAGAAAGAAACATTTCCATTCATTCCAAATCACAAACACAAAACAATACACAAGACACTCAATAAATAAACAATAACACACAGATATGGTAACAGAAGAAGAAATACTCTGCTCTGGAAATGGAAAAACACTCAGCATGTGTAGGAGCTGCGAAGAGTCCCAACGCTGATTTTCAATGGCTCTTACGCAAATAAAATTTAAACACACCTCAAGTATGGTAATTTAATGTAGAACAGATTTGTATTATGTAGAACAGATTAAATATTAAAAAAAAACGAAATATACATACACTTTAGGGGTGTTAAAAAGAGTTGATAAGTTAGTTACTCGACACTGCATCCGCCACGCACTTTTTGAATTGACTTAAAGTCATAGAATGGATATCAAAATGATTTGTATGAAGAACAGCCATACTGCCATTGAGTTGGACTTTTATTGGAATAGCGTTACAATATCCGGAATATTAGCTAAGTAAGTAAAAGAGGATAAGAACTTACATATCCAACTCTTGGATCCCAGGACTGCTGGTGCGGTTTCACGTCACACGACGTGCCATCTGGTGATCGACCAGCTGTTGGCTGCAAATAATATACTGGTTAAAAACTTGCTTCAAGTGGGATTGATTAATTTATTTTGAGGCAATCCGACTTCCTTTGACGCTAAACTAATATATATGTTAGGAATTAAAAGACGCTAGTTTAAGCTGTAAGTTATTACGTTGTTATGTAAGTGAGTCCTATGGGGATGGCATGCTCATTATTGAGGAAATTCCTTGTATAAAGATAAAAAAAAATAAACTTGCTTTATCACCAAATTAATTAATTAAATTAATTTCAAAAGAAAGTAATCTACATTTATACCACTGCAATTGGAGGAAAACAATACACTTAACAATTTAATAAACTCACAAATAGGAAAATAGAAAAAAAGACAATGTTGCTCTGGACAAGAAATACCATTCAGCATTTGGGAAGCGACGATGCGATAAAATTATAAGGTCTGCCTAGAATAAAATTTAATTAAAACTGGGAAGGACGTTGGGAGAGTTACTTCCCTTAGGGGTGTTTAATCAGAAGGGAATTTTTCTAGTTTTTTTTTGTTAACGGAATGAAGTATGTGTTGTGAAATTAACCATACAAGGGCACTTACTCGTCGTCTAACTTGCTTCTTCGAATAAATGAATTGGTTCCGCAAGTAGATACTACTTTATTCTAAAGTGACTTTGATTTTAGAAATGCAATATTTGTTTGTATAAAAGTAACTTATTCTACTAAATTACAAAAATCCATCTTACATATCCGACCTTTACATCCCAGCCCTGTTGGGGCGGTTGCTTCACGTCCCACGGGGTGCCCGTGGGGGACAGGCCGGGCGACAGCTCCGATACAGGCGTCGAGCTGGGTGTGGGACTGTGCGCTTGCGTGGGCCCACTCTGGTACGCTGAGGGCGAATGCTGGGACCCGCTCGAACTGCCGCCGCCGCCTGGTTTATAGGAAATATTTCATATTAGTAATATTAATATAGCTTACTACGTTCTATAACTGGAACTTTAACATTTTAAAATAGATAGCAATCTTACTTCGGAATCGTAATTATGATTAGAAATAATATAAAATATAGTATCAGTGTTTAAAGTATGTATGAGTAAATTATTTTTTTAGAATACCATAGCATAAGTACAGCATTGTAACAAAATTGTGTTATTTTTTATTAATTTGTAAATTTTTCGAGCAGATCACGAATTGTATATGCATAGAAATATCATTACTAACTGAAATCATGAAGTTTATTTTACAGAAGTTTAATAAAGCCCTGGATTTGGTCTGGAACATTTCGCTTACAGAATTTTGTTCATACTCCATACAAATTGTGTGCTTACCATGTAATAACTGGTTGTTGTTCGGGGGGCTTCCTGGAGGCAGTCCTAGACTCGGGGGCGGAGCCCCCACTTGAGCAGCCTTCATCATCTTCTTGTACTTGCTTCTACGATTTTGGAACCATATCTTCACCTGCAACAAGAGTTTTGGTCAGATTCCTATTTTTATATGAAGACTGGCAGTTGCCAGTTTTATTTTTAAGCTTTTATTTTCTTATTTTTTCCACATATTTATGGCTGTCTGGAAGAAATTGCTTATAGCCGTAAGTCCGTCATTTAAATGTGTCTAAATTCTTCTGTATTTTGTAAATGTTATGTTAATACATGTAATTAAGAATTTATAAACAAGATAAAGTAAAAAAACTAAAACCCAACTACGACAAAAAACGACGCTGAAAAAGTATAAAAGTACCCCATGAATACAGGTAAAGTCACAAGCAAATGCTAGTAATATATATATATTCGAAATGTACAAGTGAAGCGCTTTAAAATGATACCAAACACGGCATATCTAGCTTAACTTTATTTTTTTACTCTGTATATTTTGTCCGCTAGAGGGCGCCACATTGAATTTGGTGAAAATCTATATAGCCTATAACCAGCGGACAATTAAGACGCTTCTAATGATATGTCATTTGTCGAATTCTGATTAGTGGTTTAGAAGTTACGAGGGAACAGATGAACATACATACATACATACATACATACATACATAGCCTGTCAAAATCATAACCCTCCTTTGGCTTTGCCGTAGTCGGGTAATAAAGACAAACAGTCTAAGTTATATTCAACCAAACGGAATGTTTTTACGTTGTATTTATGTAAGTATATAATTTATGAATTTTTATATTATCCATGTTAGTTATTGATTCAATAATGAAATACCCACCAAAAACTTCCTTATATTTGCTTTAATTACATACTATATGCGGCCTAGTTGTACAGAGATAGTGAAAGACTGACTTTGAAGTAAGTAATCATTAATATATTTTCCTCTATTTATAGGACCAACTACACATTCACGATACCCTTGCAAATGTCCTTTAATCCATCGCTTATCATACGACCCTTCTGATAATAATGCCAATAGCTATGATATTAATAAAACATGATTTTTCACAGATTCAAAGCAAAAATAAACGATTACACGATACGACCTCGTCTTTCACGTGTTATAATTATAAGGAAAAAACTCATAGCCGATGTACCATCGTAATTGCTGTTATTAAAATCAATATTTCTGCTTCATAGAATGTGAAATAATAAAAATATATTATATTTACCTACTTGTACATCCGTATTTGTTTTTTTTAATTTTCTCTGGTTGTGTCCTGTTTGAATTGATTGTTTACTTTTCTGTTCAAACAATACCGAACACATACAATAAGGAGTTATCAAATTTGGTGAAGCCGATCTGAAGGTACACGCGAACTTATCTTACGAAGCATTTCTATTTAACTAGCCTCGCCTTGGGGTTTTGCCCGCACATATGCATGTTTTATATCTATACTAATATATAAAGCCGAAGAGTTTGTTTGTTTGTTTGAACGCGCTAATCACAGGTACTACTTTTTCGAATTGAAAAATTCTTTTTTATTGAATAGACAATTTATCGAGGAAGACTTTAGGCTAAATAACATCACGTTGCGACTATTAGGAGCGAAGAAATAATGGAAAAACAAATCAACGGGGACGAAGTCGCGAGCAACAGCTAGTTATACATAAACCGCCTCTTGATTCTTGAATCGCTCTATCTATTAAAATAACCTCATGAGAATCGGTGGCGTAGTTTTAAATATTTAAGCATACACAGGCTTATAGGGATAGAGAAAGCGACATTGTCTTATACCTACTGAATGTAATGAAAATGATTGGAATTTCAATAATAGTATGAAGTCCTACTTAAAATAAAAAGCTAGTTTTTGTGTATTTGATCCCTCTAATCTCTAGAACTATGAGGCCAATTTTGAAACTCTTATTTTATATGATAACTATATTCATAAGATAGGATAAACATATTATTAAAAAGTAACTTAACTAAGTAAATATTTGGTAACAATTACGCCAGACAAAGCCCCGCGGCGCACCTAGTTATATAATACCGATTTTTCCACTTAAACTACCCACCAAATTACGGTAAAATGTATTAAAATTTCGCCAAACCGACCTCGCCCCTACGCATAGTGTTGTACTATTTATTTATAGATGTCGTGAGCGAGGGCGGAGTCTACCAGTCGTTACTACACCGTTTGTTTACTAGTGATGTACCTGCGTCACGATAAATATCGATAAAACTTATCACAATTTACCGGTTAAATTTTTACTAGCGATAATTTTTAATAAAGTTTTATTAATCATGTTAGTTTAAATGCTTAAACAATATAAGTAAAATAAAATTTGCAAGTACTAAAACTAATAGAAAATAATCGTACGTCAATTAAAAAACGATTCAAAGTACATATCTAAATAATTCATTAAACGTGAAACACTATGAACGTTAACAAAACCGGTAAACATCAAAAGTCGCGACACGTTACAGCAAACACTTTAACTGTATTTAAAAATAATAATTATCTTAATTAAGTGCGCCATCAAAAACATTCGCCCAGTCGAGTAAGGCGTGATGACAGTCATTTTAAAATAAAGACTTATTAACGGTTCATAAAAACGTGATAAAAATAACAACTTAACCAAGATTCACTGAGTTAATTGTGTATTATGCAACCATTGCTGGCTGCGCGGTATTTCAATCAATTATCGTAAATTTCACGTTGTAAATATTTTTAGTTTACAAATAAATACATCGCTTCGTTACTTTGTTGTTATTTGAGATCGGGCATGCACCTTTTAATCGTTAACACAGATATGTTTAATGATCTTAAGTTCTTCTTACGTATTTTACTTGTACCGGAGCAAAGTTCTGGGTAGCACTACATTGGTTATGGGCTGGCGTTACTCTTACCATCAGGAGGGCGTCCAGCTCGTCTCACCACTTCATGGAATCAAAAAAATAAAATAAAAATACCTCGGCAAAACCTGGAGTGAAGTTAAGCAATGATAGAGTATATAGGACCATAAGGGATAGGCTACAGGACCACATTCACTGCTTCAAGAAATAAATAGTACCTACTTACATCATGTGGTTATTGAAGAAACTGGGTTGGGACTTTTTCTCATGTTTAAGCTTGTTATTGTAGTTTTTGAGCTGAATACTGAATCGCCTTATGATTACTTTGGTACAAAGATAGTCAAGCATGGGGAAGGACATAGGCTACTCTTTTTTAATCAACCCCCAAAAAGTTGTGTTAGGGGTTGAAACTTTTTATAATTTTACGCGTTCACGGCCAAACCACTAAACTGATTGTAATAAAATTTGGAAAATAGAGCTAGAGCCTGAGATAAAACATAGGCTACTTTTTAACTGAAAAAAAGGGTTATAAAGGTGGAAGGGGGGGTCAAAGTTTATATGAAAGTCCACGCGGACGGAGTCGCGGGCAACAGCTAGTAAATAAATAAATAAATATAGCATGTAGCGTATTAAAGTGACATGATTCGACATTGAATAAAACGTATTGATCGCATGAAATAAACATTTCGTGGATTTATGAATTACATTTTATATTCAATGCGTGTGAAACATACTGTTAGGTGTTAAATTGCTTTAATAAACTTGATAGTGATTCATTTTAGACTTTTTTTTTTTTTTTTATGCTATGAAGAGGGGAGACGAGCTGGGCGCACTCCTGATGGTAAGAGTAACGCCAGCCCATAGCCAATGCAGTGCTACCCGGAACTTTGCTATAAAGCCCAACTCCGGGCAGGGGTGCACTACACCGACGCTCCCCACTTTGAGTCATCAGATGTTAAGACTCATTAGCCCAGTAATTTCGCTGGCTACAGTGCCCTTCAGACCGGAGCACAGTGACATTTTCACATCACTGTTCAGGCGGTAGAATGTCTAGCACTGTGGGGGTCCCCACCCAGTCGGTCTCATGCGAAAGAGACCTACCCCCGGTAAACTAAACTGCTATCGTAGAACAAGATTTTTGTTAAGACCATAACGTTTCATTTCTATTAATATATCATTCGGGTAGTGTATGTTTCCGTGTCAATGGTTGTCCTGTGTGTTAACCTAGGATTAAATATAAGTGTATGCTAAATTTCAGTAAAATTTATTCAGTAGTTTTTGCGTAAAAGAACAAGAAACATACATACATTTAGCCCAGTTGAAAGATATGTTAAATTTCCAATTAGCAAGATTTCAATGTACACCATTGAGCTATTTAATGCCTTAAAGTGCTAAAAAAAAATATTAATTTATATCAACTGTTATATTAAGCGACACAGAATCAAGAATTTACATTAAAAAATTTTTCAATAAAAAAAATTCAAATAAAAAATCAATTATTGATCTATCGATAGTCTAGCACCTCACTAGTGACCCCACCCCTATTACGGGGTCATGCTACGCGTTAACCCCGATACCTAACTATTGGTATTATATTTCATTGTATATACATGCTGACGCTACTGAAGTAACATTACACACGGGGTCGAAAATTAACCGTAATTATTTATTTATTTATTTATACATTAACTAAATCGTGGCACGCGGTTGTACTCGCATTTTATACATCTAATATACATATAAACCTTCCTTTTGAATCACTCTATCTGATGAAAAAACAGCATGAAAATAGGTTGCGTAGTTTTATAAGGCATAAGAAAACTTTGTTTGACACTATGTAATGATAAAAAGGATATTAAAAGGTTTTAGGGAGTGAAATATTCGATCTACTCTAACAATTTTTAATGCTTGTCATTTTAATGTTATAGATAGTTGTTTATCTTAAGATAGGTAAATCTCGTGTCACAATGTTTGTCCTCAATGTACTCCTAAACCGCTTAACGATTACAATAAAATTCGCACACCATGTACAGTTCGATCCAACTTGAGAGATAGGATAGCTTACATCCCGGTATTGCCCCGGTAACGGGAACTACGCGGGTAAAACCACGGGACACAGCTAGTCATAGTATTATATATGAATTAGTCTATGCTTGTTTCTTGTACATGACAGTTCCTCTATACTGTCTTTGGTTTTAAGACATATGGTCTCTTTTGTCTGGCAAACATTTGTGAAGCCACTTACGAGTATTTATGGAAGGCGATGGTCTATTACAATATTATTTACAATAAGATAAAAATACTTCACCGTCAAAAAACAATTATATAGAGAGTCCAATTAAAAAAATAACTTCTTGCTAACGTCTGTAGTAGCTCGGAGATCCTAGGTCAACACTGTTCCGATGCAACCAAACACACTATCACTATAACGAAATTCCAATAAAACTTAACAAAAAGCGCGCCTTAAAAACCCGTATACCATACGTTTTCCCACCGAAAGCATTTCGTCAAGAGGGACGGCGGTATGCAGCACGCCAGCATACCGGGCCGGACATGCGGCGGCGAGCTCAAAGCGCTGCCGGCATAGACCGCATAGCACTGAGAACCGCGAATACAGCTATTCGAACACTCGGGGCGGCTTTATGCGACACCGATTTTACTTAACTCTATAGCCTTTATGACTTGAAGATATCCCACCCACTGATCGTTGAAGGTTGTCTATAGTAGTTTTCAAATTATGAGACAACACTTGGGGCCGCTTTATGCGACATCGATTTTAGTATATTCTATAGCCTATATGACTTGAAGTTATCCCATCCACTAATCGTTAAAGGTTGTCTATAGTAGTTCCAAATTATGAGACCGAATACAGCTATTCGAACACTCGGGACCGCTGTATGCGACACCGATATTAGTATACTTTATATGATATGAATTTATCGCACCCGCTCATCGTGGGGGTTTTCTTTGTTGAAGGTTGTCTATAGTACTAGTTTAAGGGTTGTCTGCAATAGTTTCCAAATGATGAGACCGATTTGTACTACAAATATAGCAGTTCTAACATTTGGGTTCGCTTTTTGATACACCGATATGACTACAAGTAATCCTACCCACTCATAATTGTGGAAAAGGTTGTCTATAGTAGGTAAAAGGTTGATCTTAGTAACTAAGTTGTATTGAAACTATGAGACGGAGTCGTTACGAATAAAGTTTTTCTTACATTCGGGGTCGCTTTATGGTATATCGATTTTAATAAAACGTTGAAGTAATGCCACCCACTCACTGTGATTCAATGGTATTGGAATCGATCAGCCTGTGGTCAAAAGGTTGACCATAGGAGAAGTATGACCGTGTCGTACTACGAAGATAGCTCAAAAATCGGGATCGCTATAATGGAAGCTTTAATTATACCTTAACTGATAATAATAATCCTGTAACCATACCGTAAAAAGGTTGTCCAGTAATAGGTTAAGGTTGTCCATAGTAAGTATACTAACCAGAGTAATTAGGCAATGAGAATGAAACATACCAGTACTTTACGTTTACAATTTAGATGGTTAATATTATTGATACATGTGTTACAAGTTCTTATACTATTTTTGCATAACCTCCACTAACTCTAGTTATGGTAATTGGTATAAAATTGTATTTTTTTATAGAATTATGTCTTAATGTCTAATAACATAAGTTTTACAGGATTATTGGCTAAATATTTTTAATTTTAATACCATAAGCGTCCAAAAGTCAAAAGAAGGCCTTTGGCATGTAACGCAATGTAAATTTCTCTACATCTTTCTTTGAATCAAAAGCTGTTATTGAAATATTAAATACTATTACAAATGTGTATTATTTTCTGCTTTATAAAAGGCGACCTAACACATAATTCGATCAAAAAGTACATTTAAAAACGTATTATAAAAGACAGTCGCTTCCCGTTGTCGGCTTAATCGTAAATACATATGTATAGTTATTTAAAACTACGCACCGAGTTTTGATACCGCTTTTTCAGAATATTTTCATGTAACACACAATATAATATACACAATCGCCAGAACAGGTAGTCGACAATAAATAAATCACAAAACACAATCGCGTATTATTTCACATCTAATTACATCAATCACTTTATCATCTCAATTTGTGAATGGCGAAGTGAATAATAAATATTAAATTAATATATTAATATGCATGCGTGCTCGATCGTGCATAGCGCGGTTCTTTAGTTTTTTGTGCAAAAAAACAGAAGCTACAAACTGCATGCCGTTGTTCTTGAGTGGCGTGGAGTGGACTTGCTTTGTAAAAATTAATTATCAAAAACAAAAACAACCGTTTTTTGCGTAGTGTTCGCTTGGGTATTGTAGTACTTCTTTATATTAAATATATATTGTGAGTACTATACTACATACTAACGACAAACATTATATAAAAATATTTTTTTTTCCTTAATGGACTTTGACACCCGTTAAAATTTTGGAACTCGAAATCGTCTATACCGATGTTAATTATTTCATTATTGATATTAAATAAACGAAAAAATCTGTTCTATAAAAGACATATATTATATACTATAGTATAATAACATATACCATATATGAACAGTAAACTAGAAGACTGCCGTGTTCAAAATTCAGATCGTATCAGGGTCACTGGGTGTGGAAGGGGGAAGTAACCTCCCTCTGAACCAAAGGTCAGGGTCCTCAACCAATCGAACTGTCTGACCGTTAGGATCCAATAGTTAATTTTAGAGATCTACGTCTCAAAAAAATATCATAAGCGCGATTCAGAACTCGACGCATTAGTAGCTGTCATTTGCACGAGAACTGTTAAAGAGGAATAAAAAATAAAAAAAAGCAACCCTAATGAATACTGACAACTCAACATTAGCTAATACATTTCAAATGTCAAATTAGTTGAACGTAACAATTACAATATCCCGGTATATTATAATGTATCGGGATCTCATTTTTTCCATAACAAGCACCATTCATACAACCTACAATTGTATATGCTAATATTCCGTGACTATGTAATTTTTTTAACATAAACATATGTTTAGTTCATTTTATAATTATAGCAAAAACTTCTATATGCAAAAAGAACGTGGCTTTAGAAATATATTATAACATAAATGTATTACCTATGATATTAAGTTTTTAAACCTCCTTATTGATACAAGGTAACAATAACAATTGGTTACAGTAATTTATAAAATAAAAATAGCTTCACATAAAAAAATCTCCGTCTTTCTCTGTAAACTACTGCACAGATTTTCACGCAGTTTACACGAAAAGATAGAACAATTATGGTTTAAACACGACAGAAGTAAGCCACAGCTATATAAAAAGTTTTTATTGTTGCTAGTGGTAGGAAATCATTTTGAAAATTTTAACAATGACTATCACAGTTGATGAGGTACACTCTGGTGATTGTCAGACCTACAGCGGAATCAGTAGGAGGGTCCCGTTGATCCCTTGGGTGCGAAACTCTAAATTCAATGACAGTAGCTGCCTTTTTCATGCAAAAACAAAGTCTCTCGCATTTATTACATAGAAATAAACCATTGAGGAAAACCCGTCATAAAACTATGGAGACGCAAAAATATGTCGCTCGCGTAAAATTAGCATATTGATATAACGCGACGTTGTCCATTCGACTAGATAACGGGTTGTCGCTTGCATTTCATATTTATATGCGCCGATGCAAACGCCGATAGAAATATGCATGAATTGGTCCTACAATTCCAGAAAGAATATTGCTTCATCTATGTAAAGTAACATAGTATATTTCATAAGAATTATTATCAAATTTTGTGAGTGGTAGATCTGTAGCGACCACTACTAATGTACCGACGTGATATTTGTTCAGGGGTCATACGAACGTGTTCAAACGAATATACAACTTCTCGAGATCGAACCATTATGGCTTAACGATTAGTGATATGACTGTAGAGGATCTTCCCTTTGGTTCAGGGAAGGGTTATATTATGTCCCTTCCCCACAGAGCTATGTATAAGGTATTGACCAGCATATGGAATACAACTAGCTACCTACCTATCCACCCACAGAAAACAAACGCATGCAAACAAAGCATGTCGTTAGTAAGAGGAAGCATCAGTGGTTGCTCCTTCCCTCCTTGTATTTGTGTTTAAATCATTTATTCTCATAAAAACAGAAAGTCACTTACATAAGAACATTAGAAAGGCACATTTTGTGAACTATTTTAACCGTCGACAGAGTAAGTAAAGCATAAAACACAACAACAATAACAGGTCATCTTTACACAGGTATGGAGCATTTAACTATAGTGATTTTGAGTGACGTATTTCGCTAGCCGCGATTTAAAAGTGCTAAATGATTTTAGATCTTACGTTACTTTTAAAGCTTACTTTACTTTTTAGCCCGGTATTGGCACGGGTACGCAACCTACAATGATAAAACTATAGGGCTATTAAATAAACATGAATTGGTACAAGTTTAAGCCAAGATATTAAGTAAGCTATAATTCTGCATAATTGCGGATGGTCATAAAATTAATGTCATACGGTAGCTTAAGCGCACCTTTAAGCTATTAATGCTTAACCGTTTAGTAGAAATTGTTGAATAGATTTACAGTTTATTTATCGTGTTTATGGAGACTGATTTTATCTGTGTTCTTTAACCTTTTTTTAGTCAAATCTGTGAGTAAGGTTTGGTTCAAGTAGTTTTATATTATTTTGTCTTTATAGGTTACATAAATATTATGCAAAATATTTTTATTTGAAGCTGATGCCCTAATTTAAAATATAATCTACGTTTTACTGTGTGTAAATACACAATTTCTTTTCCCTAATAAACTTCAGGGCACATCTAGTGAATTTTACCAATAATTAAGAACAAAGGTTACAAAAAAATAATTTAAAAATTAAATTATTAAAGGGAATCTCTACGTATTTCGCTGTCCGCTGGCACAGATACGTCAAGCGTCGTTTGCAATGACTCGATTCCGCTTGGATTTGTCTTTTAATATTATAATTATTTTGCAAATTTATTTTATTAAAAACAACTACATATTTGTATGTCGATACAAGTTAAGTTTTTCAAAAGAAGATTGAAGTCGAAGCTTTAGTGATATATAATGTAATTTTTATCAACATTTTATTAAATGTTTTGTGTATTTATATTATATATGCTGCAAACTGTGACTCACTTAGTGGGTATTACATTTTTTATTGGTTTAGAACGTATTGGAAAATTATCTCAAGATATAATTGGTTAATAGATTAGTTCAATTTAGATTTTTTTTTGGAAAAAATAACCAAACTGAGTTATGGAATCACCATGTTTTTTTAACATCTACTATCGGCATAGATATGAGCATCTTTACATGCATATAAGAACTTTTTAGTTTTTAGACATTTAGTAAAACTCTTTAATTACAAAACAAAAATACAACAGATACAAAAGTACCACTTAATTTTGACACAATATTAATTCATATCAAACATGACATATGTCCCGTTTCATAAAACCGGAATGGCAACTTTCATCGCAAAAAAACTTACAGAAAAAATATGTCATACTCATTGATAAATTGTGAAAAATATTAACCTCATTGTAAACTTTTTATCGTAATACTCTTTCTGGCATACTGTCAACTGCGAAAGTCGATGAACACGTGTATATTTTACTAAATTATGTAACATTATTAGTCTCAAATTATGCAGTTTAGAAAAAAAAAACAAGTTATAAGTAAGTCTGTAGTTATAATTACTTTATTATAAATGAATTGTAGGTATAGTACGCGTCATTTATGTTTAGCGATTGACGAGAATAGCTGCGCATCGGTAGAATCGCGCTCGTAATTAACGTATTGGTGCGAGAAAGACAACACGACTGGGACAACCAATCAACGCTCGCGCTCCCGACGATCACGCGTACCCGCGCGCCGCGCCGCTACCTCGATACATTATTTTTGACTTCTGCGCAGGTTTCGTTTAAGCGTTTAAGCGTTGCTAAAGTTTCGTGACGCTACTATACTAACTATAACATTCGAATAAATTATTTAAGAATTTCACAATATCATATTCCACAAAAGGCATTGTTGTTGACGGGACTTGTACTACGGCTAATTGATGACAATCGAATTACAGATACATAATTTTCTTTTGTTACATAGAGTTAATAAAATACCTTTATTTTGGCAATAAACAGAAAAAGACTTCTTAAACATGGGCTTTTCATCTACCATTCCTTTCTTTCGTATCATTAATCTATACCAATATATAAAGCTGAAGAGTTTGTTTGTTTGTTTGTTTGTTTGAACGCGCTAATCTCAGGATCTACTGGTTTGAATTGAAAAATTATTTTTTTATTGAATTGAACATTTATCGAGGAAGGCATTAGGCTACATAACATCACGCTGCGACTAATAGGAGCGAAGATATAATGGAAAATATGGAAAAAACGGGGAAAATTATTCATCTTTGTGGGCTTCCTTTGCGTGCGCTGCGAAAACGGTTCAAGATACAATAATAATATGTATGAAAGAATTATCCCTCTTTAAATGATCTAAAAAAAGTCCGCGACACTATATGTCTATCTTCTAAGATTGACTCACTATAAAATAATGAAAGAAATAGATCCGACGGGGGGGACGAAGTCGCGAGCAACAGCTAGTGTTTTATATAAAGAATAACAAACATAAATCCATACATACATTCTCACACACTTTTACATTTAATAAATTAGTAGGATATAATAAAATACTAAAATGATTCGGTAATAATAAATGAGTTCATCAACTTCTGAAGTCGACTATACATCATGCCAGTCGAGCAAGAAAAGTGTCACAGATTATATAAATTATTCATTAACGACTCTATAGTGTAAAATAATTTTATTGACATATCTTCACCATTCATTGTTAATGTTGATGTATCGATATTGTTTTTACGGCTAAGAGCATCCCTAATGGCTCGAAAATTCATTTTGTTTCTATCTGCGAGCTCATTGAAGTTGATTTATAAGGTTTAATTTAATTGCTATAATTGTTATTGACGGGGAAAAGTTGCCTCCATCTTGTAGTTTTGCTGTGCCTTTCTATTTGAAATTATTAAGATATTTTTAGTTAGAATAACTAGTCGGCTGGTTATTTGTACTGTTTATAGGGTGTTGAGAAAAGTTGGTTAATGTTTTCGAATTCAAAAAGAAGGGTTTAAGCAATCTATGTGTATATTACTGTTGAATTGGATCATGACATTGTAAAAGAATTAACCAAATTTTAAAAGCGGAAGTTAAAACCCGAATTTGTACAAAACAAAAAGCAGAAATTTTAACTTTTGATGTCAAAAAAATGATGACATGAAATTTTATACGTTATAGTCAAAACGACTTAACTACATTCTAAAATTTTAACTAAAACTTGCTTATATCAAAAGGCAGAAAAAACACGTATGTAACGTACAGTATCTGTCAACTCAAAAAACTATTGAACAATATTTTATGCCCTTTCACTAACTAAAACGACAATTAGATCTTACGAATAGTTCTATATACGAACTATACTCTACATACATAGAACAGAAGACAGTAAGACTGTCTTTTTACTACATCGTATAAACAATGTCGCTTTCTCTGTCCCTAAATGTATGTATGCTTAAATCTTTAAAACTACGCAACCGATTTTCAAGCGGTTTGTTTTATCAGATAGAGTAATTCAAGAGGAAGGTTTTTATGTATAATACATACAAAAATACACACAAAACCGCGGGCTAATATTAATAAATAATAAGCAATAACATCGCAGAGCACACGCGAATAGCGACACGCGCGCTCAGAATTTCACATATCCGAGCTACAAATCGGGTTCGGGAGGACAAATACTGACCTTTTTGCAAGTGTAGGTGAAAGCCCGCTCACGCCGGCAATGTCTTTATGCTCGCCGACCGACGTTTTATTGGCGATGCGCGGGCATGTCACTTTCAAGAACCGATTTTATCGACAAAAACATTTGATTGCGCGCATCACTACGCAGACGGTGACGTTTTTGAACTTTTACACCTGCTTAGGTTTTAGGTGGTTTTTTGGAGAATTTTTGGAGGGAAATATTGTTACCTATTGTCCATATTTTTAAAAAATTACGTTAGACAAAAACAACGATAAATTAACAAAGTAATAGTTGAATTTTTAAAAAGCTCGGCTAATGATTCAATTCTTAAAAAAAACCGGTGTTTAAAAATCGGTTTTCTGATTGCGGTATAAAAAATCGGTGTACGAATAAATCGTTAATAAGCCAATAAATATGTATATAACGTAATATACACCGCCAAATAAAATGAAACGTTTTTGTGACACTCTCGAATTGACACGAAACTTGCGAAAAAGTGTTCTTATGAATAATGCAGTACTTTACTTACTGTGCTTCTCGCTTCATTTTTTTGTTGACTATACGTCGTTTTCATGTGAATAAAGCTATCTTTATCTCTTTCATTTCCGTACCACTCAGGTTGTCTGGCAGAGATTGCTAGTTAGCAAATAGGCCATCTTTCGTACATTAATTTTTTCGTAATGATACTTATACTAATGATATATTACGGAAGCAAATGAAAATTGTAATAAAGATATATTTTTTAATAATCATTTTATGGCTACATAAGCAAGTTTTTAATGCGAAAAGAGGCTTGAATGAGTCTTAATAATATTATATATAATAATAGTATGAATCTTAATAATATTATATAAGTATAAGTTTGTGTGTGTTTGGATGTTCGTTAAACCTTCCTCTGAAATCACTCTACCTAATAAAAAAACTTAGCATACATAAGACGAATAGAAGAAAGCTATTTTTGTACTATGTAAAGATATTCTATTAATTTTCAACTCGACTTGTAACACAATTTAAAATAAGCGTTAAGGCGTACGAAGTATGAATTTAAAAAAGTTTTTTAGTCTGTCCTCGCGCAGTGCGTAAACACATGTCCTAGCCATTTTAGGGTTGCCAGTTTTTATTGTTATATATCATTCCCGTCACGCTAAAATTAATATAAGATGGCGCGTGCCCGATGTCGAAAGAAAGAAGAAATTATCTTCCGCTTTTTAATGATGAGTTGATAATAATTGTTATAATTATTGATGTTTAAATGATAATAAAGTCGAAGTATAATATATTTTTCGACTAGGCTACATATAGTAACACTTGAACCGTAATAGTGTTACAGAACCTCCTCCTTTTTTGAAGTCGGTTAAAAACAACTATGTATCACATGTTCGGAAAACAGTTTTTACTGCAATGGTTGCCTGGAAGAAAAGATTTATAGCCATAAAGCCGTCCAGTACATGTAAGCACGATTTTGAGATTTAACATTACTGTTAAGTTAAAATTATTTTTTAATTAGGATAGACATGTCATAAAAAATAAATAATTATGTAATTCAGAAACCTATATTCTTCTGAGTACAGTGAATTATGTTGAAATAACCCTAATTGCAGATAAGCAAATAATCTTCAAATAAATACAATGCCAATTTGATTAACCCTCAGGGCTGTCGCAAGCATAATACACGTAATTGTAATTATAAAGGGCCTTGCCAGCCCTACGCGTTGCCATGGCAACCGGCTAATTTTGACATATGGTTGAATTTTGAAGGCAGCTAATTGGGGTTCAAATTTATCTCGTTTTCCCTCCAAATTATGGGGTTAGAGTTATCAAAAGATCGAGGGTTAAGTTGGGATGTTTCAGTCTATTTGACAGACACTTGTTATAATAGAATCTTATTGTATTGACGGATAATTTGTTAAAATTGTTAGATAGTACATCTTTAGTGTTACTTGATGAGGTTTCTTGTTTTTCACTATGTGACTATTTGTATATAGTTTGAGTACATGCTAGTACTTAGTGCTACTGGAATATTTTTTTACTGCAAAGAAAACTAAAAAATAAGAGAAGTGTCTTTTAATAATTTTGTTTACTTTATAAAGATATATAATATAGAATAATTAATATTAATAATTACCTACGCCTGATTAACTTTTTTTATATTCTTATTTTTGTCACTCTACTCATTAGCGAAAACTACATCAAAATTTGTGCTTTATAATTAGTGAGTGTATCGCTAACAGACAAAATCAATAGTATATTAGAATGTTTTCTTAAAAGATATTTGTCATACATTTAACTAATAAAACAGATTTATCGAATTTAACCCTTGCACGGCTTCGAATAGCAAAATAATGAGTGATTCGACGCTCGTAATCCAAAACCAGGGTTAATTTGCGTTAGAAACAATTACGCTTTGCTAGTTTAAATATTGTTTTAGTGAAAATATAGATAGATACTATTATATATTTTATACGTAATTTATACGATCGAGATGAAATACGTTGCATTGGTTATTCAAAAATAATTTTATTGCATGTTTTCAAACAGCTGTTTCTTAACCGAAATAACGTTGCTTAAAAAATATATATGATTTTTTCATTTGGCAACCCAGTCACGCGATGCTTAAAGTTCACATTGTTAAAAAAAACACTAAAATGATTTTAATTTTAAAACACTATTTGCGAATAGATTTTTCGTATGGAAAAATTATCTTAGTTTCTGATTTAGCAATTTTGATGAGCTTTACTGAAGCGTTTTAATTAAACTTAAAGGACCATTATACTATGTGATTGTCTATCTTTAATTTCTACTAATATAATAAACTAGCCACGCAACGCGGTTTTACTCTCATTTATGCATGTATTATACACATAAACCTTCATCTTGAACTCTATTTCATACGAAAACCGAATGGAAATCGTTTGCGTACTTTTAAATATTTAAGCGTTCATAGAGACAGACAAAAGAAAGCGACTTGTTTTTATATTATGTAGTGATTCTAGAAGTATTTAGGAAGTCTGTTTGTCTCACTTTCTCGCCTAGTTTTGACACTATTAAAAAGAGATAGAATGGGCCTTGGGAAGCGACATTAAAAAACGCCTTAAGTAAGTATACTCTTAGCTCGAATATATATGAGACTATTTCTTTTTTCTCATTGTTTCTAGCACGCAAGCGTTATAACCAATAATTGTGGTTTTTTCGTGACGGAAGTGGTCAGCCAATTATATTCGAATTACTCAAAGATTTCGGCTGTCTATCCCCTTCGTGTGAAACGCAGTACAGTGGAAAATTGGGATGTATTCTTCTTTGTAAATCGCATTTTATAGGGCTTTGTTATAGGCTATTGTTTGGGGTTTAAGTAAGATTTTATATAACTGTCACCGGAAAATAACAAGAACAGCAAATTTATAAATGACCTAGGAAATTTATAAACCTTCGTAGGATTCTAACGAGAGATAAATTGTATTATTCCTACGAATGTTTATAAATTTCCTAGATAATTTAAAAATTTCCGGTTCTTGTTATTTTCCGGTGACATATCCATTATTTAGGAATTAGAAGAAATCACTATTTAATAGTAAAGCTATTATTTATACCTAAGTATGTATATAGTATACATAAATTATATATAGTACGTGTTTTAATGGATTTTTTTAAACACTAGCTGCTCTAAAGCGACTTCGTTCGCGCTGTTCCTATCCTACCCAAAATTTCATACCCTGCACCTATCATTTTTGTATTTAAAACCATCCTTTTTCATCCACGAATATTAAAAAAAAGAATTATGTAAATCGGTTTATCTGTTATAGAGTTATGCGCTTACTAACACATTTTGCGATTCATTTTTATATTATAGATATAGTATTAAAAGGACTAAGTTGTTCAAAATTATTTATTTAATTTATGAAAAAAATTATTTTTATTTATCTTTATTTTTTTTCTAAGGTTTGGATGTTGCTATTACCTATAAGTACGTATTTACAAAATAAAAGTATGTATATGTAATGTATCCGTTATCAAGTTGCCATAACACACACTCTAACTGCTTGTGGAACTAGATGGCGCTGTGTTTCAATAAACGTTTATACTGTACTAGCTGTTGATCGCGACTTCGTCCCCTTAGATTTGTTCTTCCATTATTTCTTCGCTCCTATTAGTCGCAGCGTAATGTAATGTAGCCTAAAGCCTTCCTCGATAAATTGTCTATTAAATAAATTTTTTTCAATTCGAACCAGTAGTTCCTGAGATTAGCGCGAACAAACTCTTCAGCTTTATATATTAGTATAGATATTGTTTTTATTTTCTATACTTTTACTATCCAAGTGTTTACCTGTTAGTAAAGTCAAAAGTCCATCGAATTCGGTATATTTGTTTTGGATCAACTAGCTTCAAAATTCTACAGCCATCTTAATATAAAATCACCTATAAGTAAACAAACAACAAACAATGCAATCGAATCGTGAGAAAATGCAATGTACTTATAAAACTTACGACCTTGAATGTCACTTTATACGTTGTAGCTACAATATAAGATACTAGCTGTTGCCCGCGACTCCGTCCGCGTGGACTTTCATATAAACTTTAACTTCCCCTTTCACCCCCTTATAACCGTTTTTTTAGTTAAAAAGTAGCCTATGTTTTATCTCAGGCTCTAGACCATCTGTGTACCAAATTTCATTACAATCGGTTCAGTAGTTTTGGCGTGAAAGCGTAACAGACAGACAGACAGATAGACAGACAGACAGACAGACAGAGTTACTTACGCATTTATAATATTAGTATGGATAGTATCCTTCTATCGTACTAATATTAAAAGTGTGACAGTTTTTGTTAATGAATATATCGATGTATGTTTGTTATTCTTTCACACAAAAACGCCGGGATCGATTTAGTTGAAATTTGGTATGTAGATAGTTGATACCCTGGATTAACACATAGGATACTTTATACCCCGGTATTGTCCCGGGAAGAAATGTTGGTAGACCAGCTAAGCGGTGGGCTGATGATATTGTCTCGGAAGCGGGGCGAGATTGGCTTTCTCTCGCCAGAAATAGAGAATAATGGAGGAAGAAAGGGGAGGCCTTCACCCAAATGGGATTCACATAATCATAGGATTATACACAAATTAATACTTACTAAACTTATAACTAACTTAAATATTTTGTTAACTAACACTACTAATACACATTTGCAATGGAAATTTAATGATGTGAAAAATAAAAGGCTATTATTATTATTATTATTGCCCCGGGATCGGTAACTACGCGGGTAATACCGAGGGGCACAGCTCGTGGTAAGTACATTTATAGAGGTAAGTTTATAAGTTTAAAAATTTATGAGTACGGAACGTTTGAAGTAAAAAATATCGTTCAGAAATGGAAAGTAGAGCGTTGTAGATATTTTGATAAGAATAATTATTTTGCTCCAACTAACGTTTCTTTGCGTACTGCTTTGCACAATTACAACTAACTTCCTTGTTCATAATCTTGTTTCTTGCTACGATTTATATTTAATATGAGAAAAGTTTTTTTTTATTTAAAGAATATTATCACTACTATTAATATTTGTGTTTCGATTGGGCCGGCTTTGCCAATTGGTTTTTGAATGTTATCATACATAATGTCACTTTAATATATTTGAGTGAAGCTGTGCTCAAATCAGATTATAACTAATTCAAAAGAAAGAAAACACTAGAAAATTACTATATATACAAGTAATGCCGCGCGGTTTGAGCCACGTTAGTCCCGTACCTATGTTACTCAGTGATAATGTAGCTTAGCAGCATGAAAAAAGAATCATTAAAATAAATTAACTCTAAGTAATAAAGTAGGTTTATCCATCATATTATAGACGAAGAGTTTGTTTGTTTGAACGCGCCAATCTTAGCAACTACTGGTTCTAATTTCGCTATTTTGTTTGTATTGGATCCATGTAATATCATAAAGACGATTTTTTTTTGTTTGAACGCGCTAATCTTAGCTACTACTGGTTATAATTTTAATGTTATATTTGTGTTGGATAGTCCATTTATCGATGAAGGTTTTAAGCTATATAACATCATACTGCGACTAATAGGGGCAAAGTTTCGATGAAAAATGTAGCAAAAATGAGGAAAGTGAATAACATTTGTGGATTTCCTTTGCGTGAGCTGAGAAGACGGTTCAGATACCCAAAAAATATATAAAAGAGAATTCCTCCTCTTTAAATTATCTAAAATAAAGTCTAGGACAGTATAGGTCGCGTCACGGATGTTTCGCGCTGGACGAGAATAGCTGCGCATCGGTAGAATCGCGCTCGTAATTGACGTATTGATGCGAGAAAGACAACACGACTTGGGAACCAATCAACGTTCGCGCACCCGACGATCACACGCCCCGCGCGCCGCGCCGTCCCCTCGATACCTTATTTTTGACTTCTGCGCAGGTTTCGTTCAGCGCTAAAGATTCGTGACGCTACTTATAACTGTCTTTCTTTTAAGACTGACCCAGTATAATGTTTACTAAGTAATACAAAATAAAGAAACAATTTTCGACGAAGTACTTTAAAACATTATTTAGTTTTTTAAACTTGATCAGAATAATAGAAATCGATGGGAACGAAGTCACGAGTAAGAGCTAGTATTTAATATGCAGAACCTATATGTTATATGCATAGGAAAATATATGGCAGTCAAATTACCTCGTATCCGAAGCTGTTATTTCAAACAATGCAAGTGTCAAGGTTTAAGGTAAATTATCAAATCATTGTGATTGCACAGATAACGTATGGGCAATCTTTTATTTGGTTTTTTTTTACTATCAATATTTTTTTTTGAAATACATGGGTACTAGTTGTGTTTATATTTAAATACAATTTTTATGAACTTCAAGTTGAAATGAATTCTTTAAGTTTAGTAGTTAAGTCATTTTTAACTAATATTATACACTAGCGTTCAGTCCCGTTTTACATACAAATTTTATTGTTAAAAACATAAAATGGGGTAGGTTAAGTCATTCTTAAATGATTGCTGAATAAGTTGGTAAAATACCAGATATTTTTACATTACTTTAAAGAATTAAGGCAGTCACATTTAAAGATACTTTTCGGAACGAAGAAGACACGTCAAAAATCGTGCTGTATCCAAAAATCTATACTCTATTGTTAAGACTATCCGTTGAAAATCGCGCAGTATGCTTTATGCACTGCACGATTTTAACGTATAAAGTTAGCTAAGGTTGGAATTGGCGCGAACAGTCTGGATATGCCCTCACGTACCGAGCTCTGTCATTACATTGATAACAGTTGGCTACGTGAGGCCGTAGTGCTGTGGTTATCGATATTGTGGTTACGATAAATGTAGATTGGTTTTACGATTTTTTGAATTTTTCAAATTTACCGATATTTTGTGGAGAATATTAAGTTTGGAATTATTTAGTGATGATAACATGGGGCTGTTTTTTTGCCACGATATTAAATAAAATTAGTTTTATTTAATTTTTGGAGTCATTGGATTTAATATGTATAATATTAGTGTAGTTAAATTTACGGATAACTATCTCAAATCGCAATTTTTAAATTTAAATTTCATTTCTATTCAATATGTTGACGTTAGATAATTTCCAAAGTCGGTTAGTAACGTTACTCACCACTCGATAAAAACCGATTTTAACGATTTTTTTAAGTTTCCGACCACGAAATAGCATTAAGTATATTATTAGGAATATAACAAGCTGGCTTTGAGAGTTGTAAATACATGAACTCTTCTATAATTCTAATATCGATATTTCTCACACAGCTTTATATAGCTCTTATGATTCTAGAAATAATCTGTCCGAGATTGCTAGTTAAAAAAAGGCCGCCTTTTGTACGTTTTTGTGTCTTATTGAACATGTACTCAATTTCTTTTATTTATAATATACAATAGAGTGCTATAAATTTAAATAATAAACTGTTTCTAAGGTTTTTTTTAATAAGTTCCAATAAGTACTATCGTAACCCAAGTTCCGCTATGTACCACTACCACAGCTAACAATAAAACATCGATACACATACAACTCTACGACGGCATGTTTATAAACATATAATTAGTCAGTAAGTTGATGCATATCAATTTTTTATGTGTGCGTCCCGTCTGCTTATATGTGTGAGAAACTAGTTTCGCGGGAATATGAGTGATCGTAAGTCGGTTCAATTTTGCCGACCACACAGCGGTTTATTTAATTAATTTGTTTATGCTTAAATTTGTTAGGACTCATTCAGTCTATGCCCTATGGTCAATGTTTGACGTAGTACGTAGCGGTCTATGGTAGGTATATGACGTAACATTTGAGTCTGTTATCTATTGTAAGGGCTTTATTAGGTTGTTTTAGAAAAGAATGTGAAGAATTAGGTTCTACAGTTTATGGTCAAAGATGTAGCTAGGTATAGTACAGAAATGTCGAGTTTCATATAATATTATGTTTCTGTGAGGTTTTACTTAGATCAATATTAAGTAAGTCGAGGACCAAGTTTTGTGTTTAAAAAGGACAAAATTAAGTTTATTATGTTTATTTTAATACTAGATCACTACCTTAGCAAATCATATTTTTATGTAAAAATAATGAACGAACAGAAAGTGGTTGTCCTGGATCCGTATGTAGTATGTACCCTATAGATAAAAAAAAAGATTTCGAAACAACTCTGACACACAAAAAGGCGGGAAACCGCGAACATCAAAGTGACAACTGACAGATTAAAATTACAGACCATAGTAAATGTAAACAAAAGTTGCCAGTTGCGAAACAAATGAAACACTTGATTTTAACAATTTAATAGCCCCGATTATTGTGTATCAGATTTTAATCAGCTTTCAGTGTAATTGAGTTAAATTGCTGTTTTTATGTATTTAGCGGGCTTTACATAACTAACGGTCCATGTAATGTTGGTTCTTTTTGTGTTTTGGCAAGATTGATGCTTTGGGCGTTGATGTGGTTTGTAAACGTCATGCTGTATCTATGAATCTATGGTAGATACTAGATACGTTATTTGTCTATGATACGTCATATTTTTTTTTTATTTTTAGTTTTTGTTACCAGGAGTTTAAATCTGAATTATAAAAATTTGTTTAAAATTCATGCGACTTAGAAAAAAATGTACCATAGTATCAAAGGCTTTTACTTTTAAAAAAAATTTTTCCTACATACATATGATTTTAGTCGATATCAATATTTTTGTATCGAATTAAGATAAAATCAATTGTACTAGTCATCTGATTAAATGTAATCTGTTCCATAGGTAATATACTATTTTAAATAGATACGGCTTATTATCTAACTATACTTTAATAACCTCAGACTCTACTGAACCGATTTTGAAAATTCTCATACTGTATGTAGTTTTTTTTTATAAAATTAAGCAGCGAAAAAAACCTACAGGATGATTTCTTTCGTCTCAAAACAGCAAGTGTCATTGGGTGTAACGTGTGATTTTCGTGAATAACCTTTAAAGTCTCGTTATCACGCGACTTGACCTCCGAATCGCCCTCAGACGGAGTCGGTTCCGCGCGGTGCCTTTTTAATTGATGTGCATATACATGCTTATACGGGGTGATTATTTTTTGTAACTATTTAATTTATTAGGGACATTTTAACGTTTTATTAGGCATGTAGACTGATTAATTAAGCAAGTAAATAGTTTCTTACTCATTATATACTAGCTGCTGCCCGCGACTCCGTCTGCGTGGACTTTCATATGAACTTTGACCGCCTCTTCCCCCCATTTTAACCCTTTTTTTCCAGTTAAAAAGTAGCCTATGTTACTCTCAATCTTTTCAGCTAACTGTACGCCAAAAATCAGGTCGAATGATTGCTTAGCTATGATGTGAAGGAAGGACAAACAAACAAACAAACACACTTTCACATTTATAATATTAGTATAGATTGATATACAATCATATCGAATTTAAGGTTGTATTGGCATTATTATTTGGGTTTAAGTTTCTATAACAAAGAGACTTGTTTTTATCATACAAAAGGGATTCTACATGCTTCTGTAGTGTAGATTTTTATATATCATTAATATTTTTTATGAAACAGATTACAACAAGAGTTATTATTTTTGATTGGTCGCATATTTTATAGATTTAGAACGTATAACTTTAGGTCCGTATATTTTTGGACTAAACGCGGACAGACAGACGCGAAAAAGGGTTTTGTTTTTTAAAACTACTATTTGTTTCTTAATAATCAAGCAAATAGTTATCAGCAATAATACATCGATGTCTTCGATAAAAGTTTATTTTTGACAGCTATTAAACAGTGTTGCCTGTATAAAAAGATTTTAAGATTTAAATTATGAACACCCTATAGCATCAATGACGGCGTACCCAGCAGCGCGTAAATATATTTTGTACGGACAAAACTGTTATTTTAAAATAATAATTGATGTGTAGACATTGTTCGTCCCAACCTGTATTGTCATTTTTTGCTTTGTGGCCGTAATGGCTTGAATAAGGGGAAAATTATTTTCCGTCCACCCCAAGGTCTGAAGCACAATACGTGACGCCATTTTGGACCAGATGCTAGGTACATGCATGTCAAAACTAGTTTTTGTACGCGAATTTGTCTGCAATATACCGTAGGGTAGAGTTTAAGTTGGTTTTGGGGTTTGTCTATGGTAGTGTTCTTTGAGATTGGAATCTTTCCATTGGACGAAAATTATCTTAATCGGTTTAGTGGTTTTCCCGCAGTTGCCGTGCAATTCAATATCCAATACGTCCTCTAGATTTTTATAATACTATATCCTAGGCCCCTTTCCTTTCTCCATACTACTAGCAAAGTTCGTTAAAATCGGTGCAGTAAGCTATGAGTTAGAAAGTGTAACTCACACACAGGCTATGTAACTTTGGCATTTATAACATTAGCAAGGTTGTTTTATTAATGTTATTTCATTGCCATACTCATATGTTTAAATAAACATTACGTTACCGTTAAAAACGTATTCTAGATACTGTTTAACGTTGGCTATATCTATTTTGATTGTATTATTAGCTGGTAGTTCTATATTATCATACCGACAGCGTGCAATACCTACCCCACGCAAAGTGGGGTTATCTATAAAGATTTAATATTTAAACCCCGGGAGTCCAGTGAAGAGATAATTTTTTT
>JADANM010006970.1:1803701-1821648 GCA_026213755.1 Eurema hecabe | reverse complement strand
GATTTAATATTTAAACCCCGGGAGTCCAGTGAAGAGATAATTTTTTTTATTCTATGAAGTGGTGAGACGTGCTGGACGCCCTCCTGATGGTAAGAGATGTTAAGACTCATTAGTAATCACGCTGGCTACAGTGCCCTTCTGACCGGGACACAGTGACATTTGCACATCATTGTTCAGGCGGTTGAATGTCTGGCACTGTACCCACCCAGTCTAACTAATTCTTGGCAGAGTAAAATCCTAAGTTGAATCTATGCCCAAAAGTGTGTCCAAACCTAAGTAGTGTGAATAGATAAAGTATTAAGTACAAGAGTTGAGAATAAAGGAAGTATGAAGTACACGTGACTCTTCTTTATGGCTATAACCTTTGACCCTAAACCTAACCTATTTCTTTTCTGGTTAACCATTCTCTTACTGCTAGGAATATTCACCGAAACATTGGAAATCGGTTCAACTGTTATTCAACTATGCACTTAACATATTTGGAGATTCATTCTTATATTATTATATTATAGCTTGAAATAGTACAAAAAATAAAAAGTATTTTAACATTTATTAACTGTGGTAACAATTTGACAGATACGATTTGAATATCTGTCAATGTCTCTGCATGACATATCTATAATTGTCCTTTAATGCGTAAAAAGGTTTTACGAGTATTTTAAAGAATTTAAAATATGTAAATTTTAAAAGCAAGTGCATCTGTGCACTTTTTTATGTACAAAACATGTTTTTATTAAAATACTTTTGCAAAACGAACTTTGTATTATAATATTTAACCTTTTGTAAGTGGTTATTTATAATTTTAGCATTTTCATAATAATAATTATTATTATAGCTTGCTTGTTTCAGCTTGCTTTGATGTATGGAATATGTAGGTGTTTACAAAAAATAAGTATGTATCCTATCCTGTCCTACTAATATTTTATTTGTGAAAGTTTGCGAGAATATATGTATAAATGTATGTTTGTTATTCTTTCAAGAAAAAACGGCTAGTTTGACTTAGTTACTTAATAATATATATGGGAAAGTGTGTCTGTCTGTCTGTATGTTTGTCTTTCTTTCACGGCAAAAAAGCTGGACAGATGAAGTTGAAATTTGGTATGTAGATAGATGATATTATGTATTAAAAACAAGGATACTTTTTATCCTGGTACGCGGGTAAAATCGAGGGGCGCGGCTAGTTATTCTATAGTATGATCTACTAGTGTAATACTTTTTCAATAAGTATCAACAATAAAGCTACCAATAACCATTAAGCTAGTCTCGTTAAAATCGCATAAATAAAGGTCGGTAGGTACATCTGTTGTGTCGACCCTTTGGTTAGAGAGTTTCAAATGTTTAGACATACATCATTTTTATGTTTAACTAGCTGTTGCCCGCGACTCCGTCCGCGTGGACTTTCATATAAACTTTAACTTCCCCTTTCTCCCCCTTATAACCGTTTTTTTAGTACCAAATTTCATTACAATCGGTTCAGTAGTTTTGGCGTGAAAGCGTAACAGACAGACAGACAGACAGACAGACAGACAGACAGACAGACAGACAGAGTTACTTTCGCATTTATAATATTAGTATGGATATGTATTTTTTGTTTGCTCTCGCTTCAAAAGGAATGAAATGTATACCTACCATAAAGGAAAATTGAATTGTGATTCCAATTGATAGTGTGCTATCTATTAGTAAAAACCTCGTGAATTAAAGTATAGTAGATACTATTTTTACTTCGAATAGGTACATAGACAGGTGCTTTTAATATCAATAATTACATATTACGAAATATTTATTTTTTAATTGTAAATGTGTAGCTGTTAAAGCAACTTATAAGTTATAATTAAATAAATATTATACTTATCAAAATAAACATAACAATATAATGCATATTCATAACGTTCAAAGAACATTACGTAATCATATGTTGTCTCAATTTTAATATACTACGAATAGGGTTTCCAAATTAACTGGATTTTTCCATAGGTTACTTTAAATCGATTCTTATATAGTCTATACCCACTCTTTCAATATGTATGACCACCCGCAGAGAACAGTAGGTATACGATTTGTCATCAACATACATTAATTCCGGAATATCCAGTCCAAACTACGAGCATATGACAGACATAACTTTAATTATTTATGAGTACTGATACGTCTAAAAAGTTTGCCCTTTATAATTGTTTATGCCTTCCTAATTGGACTTATAAAACATGAATCGTCAAATGATGTTAAGTGCATAGCTTGATATCAGCTTTGACGATTTCTTTAATTATTTTTGAGGATATTCCTTAATGTATGAGGTTGTTTCTTTAGAAAAGGCTACCTACCCTTTTCTCTGCTAAAGAAACTATAGAAGATTAAGGTCGGATAGATACAGCGTGAACGAATTCGTATCGGGCCAGATAGATGGGTTATAGAAATTAATCAACATCAATCAATCAATACATATAATAAAAACGTAACGAGTCGCTGTCTGTACATGGAAGATATATGAGAAAAAATATTATAGTAGACCTTTATTAATGCAATGGAACCCAAAACAATGATTTTTGGAATTTTTGTCTGTTTGTTTGTTTGTTTGTTTGTGCACGCTAATCTCAGAAACGGCCTATCCTATCTAGATGAGGTTTTATATATTCTGGTATGCTTCACTTAACATTTAGTGTTTAATTCAAGTCAATCGGTTGATAAATAAAAAAGTTATAGCAATTTTAAGAATCACGTTGAACTTGCTGAACGTTTGCTGTCGCGGGTTAGGCATTTTCATAATGCTGCCTAAAGTCACTTTTCTATACGGGCGAAGTCGCGGGCACAGCTAGTCGCTAAATATGTTGCTAAGTGTACGTGTTCTTTTTGTAATTCTTTTAGACTATTTCTTGATTGGTATGTGAAGATGGTTCATTTGCACAGATGAAGGTTAGGTATAGGATATAATTACATATCAATCAGGAAAAATTTGTATTTAAATTTAATTCCATATAATACATTAATAACTTGTAAGAAATCGTTCTAAAGAATAGCTTATCAATTTCCAATGAGACTATTATATTGATAAGGAATACTGCATAGAGTTCAATAAAAATAAGGCGAATTTAAAAAAGAATTGTCTACAGCTTTCACGTATATTTTAAAAGCTTTAAAGTTGTCTGTCTAAAATTAATTAAGGCTATACTAAAGGAAAGGTGTTGCCCGTGTTTGCAATAAAATAACATTAGTGTTTATACAAGAACATGATTCGGAAATTAATTGTTGTTCATGTTAATTCATTTGGCTTTAGGCATATGTTGTTGTTAGTCTAGTTCGTTTGTATGGTCGTGTTTTTCTCCGATCCATGTTATTTTAATTCTTTTAGTTAATCTCGATTTCATTGTTTTTTTAATACAAATACTATGTAGTATGTTAGTATATTTTTCTAAAGTAATAGCTTCGCGATGTTAACTCTTATAAGGTCTATGTTTGTCACAGACCATTATAATATATCTATAAACTACATCACGCACTTTATTGCAATTAAACAGCTTTTTCGTACTACAGTTCGGTTGCCTGTAGATAAGAACCGCCCTCTGATACTAGTGTATTAGTGTTAGTGTTAACTAATGAAATTATTTAGAATCGATGTTTTGACTATACCACAAATTGAAGACGTTACAAGTCAGTATTAGAAATACATAAAACCCCGACAAAACGAAAGTAAAATGAGCGTGTAACATTCCAATCACACCTAACAAACGACCTGACGACCTTGAACACCTGAACCGATATCCATCAAAACATGGCCAAAAACTATCTCGACGGATGTCCCTTTCAAACAATAGAAACCGCATTAAAATCGGATCATTCGTTTGGGAGCTACGTTGCCTCAGACAGACACATACACACAGACACGTCGTTTCGCATCGGGAGGTAAAAATGAAATCAAACAATATTTGCAAGACAGATTTTATAGATTTCGTAAAAGGAACTCTACTCCATGCGGTAAAATGTTAATGTTACCTATTACATGTGACACAGAAAACTACCATTGTTCAATAGACAAATTTCTTCTACCGAAAAGAACATAATCTCGAAATACGAATCCACCGGCTTAGAATTTGACACTTCAATTACCACAGATAATTTACGACTTACGAGCGATTTGAAAACTAAATAAAATTTTATACATTAATCAAGCCACGCTTCGGCTAGCATATGAGCAATGCCCCTCGTGATTCATACGATTTCATAATGAAAGTGAACATTTCACAGTTATCTTAAAGCATGAGAACATTACCAAAATACGAATGTACTAAAAGCATAACTTTGGGATAAAAATACGTTTTGTAACTGTTTAATTAAGTAAAAGATTTATCATTATATTATAGTACAAAAGTAACTGACTGACTGACATATCAACGCCCAGCCTAAACGGCTAAACGTAGGCACTTGAAATTTGGAAGGGACGTAGCTTAGGTACTCTAGAGCTGCAAGAACGGAATTCCCGAAATTCGATAGAAATCAGCGAGAACGGGAATTAGAGGGAAAATCCTTTTGTATGAAAAAATCTACACCGCTTACGTTAGACGCTTGAAATTTGGCATGTAGGTACCTTAGTAAACTTAAAGGTTATTTGCAATAATATTGAATCGATATTGAAAATTCCCATGGGAACGGGAGAAAGCGGGAAAAAACATTTGTATGAAAAAATCTAGGAAAAAAGGAATATAGTCCCCTCCCTTATAGTCCTTTTTTGGTAGATTTTTTTAAGGGGTCCAAGTTTTTATGAAAGTACACGCGGGCGGAGTCGCGGGCAACAGTTAGTGGTACATATAATACATGCGAGCGAAGCCGGAGCTGGTCGCATTAATACAACACTGACCTTGAAATATCGCCACAGAGGCAAGTCTTTTGGACACTTGACTTGACATAAGATTTAATTGCTCTTTTATCTATGGACATTGTCTATAAGGCCAAGTCCGCATCGCGGATGCACATAAGGCCGATGCCATGCTTAAGATAAAACCACTATTACCGTGTCTGTCGCCCGTGACGCCGCCATTTTGCCTATTAATGACAGCGGGAAATAATAGTGGGAAAATATGACATAAAGTAAATTGGACACGGATTTTTTATTGTTGTTTCCGAACGGATTTCAGTTTTGAATTTCGAATGGCATTACGTCACACAAAATGTTCTTTTTTCAAATGTAATGATTTATTAAGACTCGAAACGATTTAGATAATACAAACTAGTTGTAAACATTTTTAACTAGCTAATGAATTATTAGGTAACCTTACCTGCTTTTAATTACACGGTATATGCACTTGCTTAATATTTTTACTTCTGTCAATCATATAAGACCACTTGAGTAATAGTTTTGATGAATCGTCTGTTTAATGTCTATATTAGATACTCGCTTTCAGAGTAGTTCACTACTTTAATTACTTGAATAACAAACCTAGTAAGAAGCTAGTACCGCCGTACCTGCAACAAATTGAAAACACGATGAGCACACAATCAATCTAACAGAACAAATAAAAAATCTAATTAAGTTACTCAACTGACATTTGGCGGCAAAACAGACGCGGGCCGCTATAAATTCTAGTCCAATAAAAAAGCAATTTAAAAAACATTCAAATTCGAGAACCATTCTTTACGGCCAGCTCTCCTCGGTCTATGGTTCACGAAAAAATGTTATAGTCTATGGTAATAGAGGTTAGAATGGAAAAGCGCGGGGAACGGTATCGTGGTTTGGTCATGCGACCATAACGTCATCGCTCGGTAACCACGCTGGATGCACAAGCGTTACTATGAGATTATTGATAAACTGTACTTTTATTTCGCGTTAAACTTTTATTTTTTTGTTCGCAGACATTAGAAAATAGAAATATCATATTGTTTCTTTGCAGATTAAATTAAAGTTCATTAAATTATTTATTTATAACGCACACTGGTGACATAAATTTGATTAATGAAGAAAAATAAACTGTTTAGTACCCAAACTTCACTACCTATTGACATTTGACAAGTTTTTTTTTCTCAACTGTAAGTTGTAACTTGCCAGCATCAATTTTTCTTCATTAATGATAGCCGTATAAAGAGTTTTTATATAGTCAAAACACTTTTACCTAATTATTAGAACTTAACATTATATTATTTAAAAAAAAAGCTTTATATGTTTGACACATTTCCACAGATAACAATTTATATAAATCCAAAGACTAATAAAGTTTTTGTATCACTAAGGTGTTGAATGCAAATGATGTCAGTATATCTTCTTAGTGCGTTTATGGAAACAAGACCTAGCGACAATTCCATGCCCTTTTTACAATTATTATTGAGACATTATGCATTTTATGGTAATTTGAAATAGATAATATATCGCTCACGTGCGAAACTTGTTTGAAATCTAGTAAGCTTTTTTTAATCTTTATGATCTTTTAAAAGTAAAAAAAGAGGTTGTATTATATACCATTAGTATGTAAAAATATGTTTATTTTAAAACTGTGGAAAATCATATTGGTTATTTTTAAGTTTAAAATAATTATCTCAATTTCTACACGGAATTATTGTAATTGCCTGTAGGCTGTAACCATTTGTTATAGCTTATAAACAAAAGGCTTACTTGCTTTAGAAGTTGGTTGTAAAAAAACCTATATTTTAACGCAAAACTACTACAACATAACTTCAAACCGAAACAGAATAACGAATTTAAAAATTCGTAAAAGCAAAAACTATTTTGATACAAAACATTCATTATAACCAGCGCCTTGGCGCATGACGGTTCACGAAATGACGTTTTTGACATATCCGGTTCCTAAAGTCGACAGACGGACGGTTCGAATGTGTTTTTAAATATTAAGAATTAACGGGAACCGAGGAAATACTTTTTTTTCTTTCGCTTTTATATTCGGCCTGATACGGAGTAATTAATGTTTGCGTTCGGTTTTGAAATCAGTTTTTTGCTGCGTTCAAAAAAGTATTTACTATTTTTGAAAATGTGAAGTGATTTTTGTATTAGAACTAAAAATAACTAGCTTTTGTATAGTTTACTAAAAAAGTTTTATCTTGACGTATATCTTTTATTCAACTCGGTTGTATATACAACAACAAAAAATATCTTACGTCATGTATCAGTACTATTTTTTTTTCTACGAAAAATGTAGATTAGGTAAGTATACAGATAAAACCAAAAGGCAGCTAGTCGAATAAAATTAATTTCATATATTTCTTAACAGTTATTATAGTACAGTAGATAATAAAACCCATGCTATTACAAATAATAAACTACCCAAAGTAATTTATTTAAATGTATTACGTGTTAACTCAATCTTATCTATAACAAAAGGCGCGATATTCAAATTTCGAATTATGAATGGTCAGCCATTTTTTATTTCTTTTTTCAAATAGAGAATGATTGATAGTGGCCTGGGTTTTTTGTTACGTCATTAGTTGTTAATTAGATGTGGACTAGATCATTTGTATTTGGCTAGGTTAAGGGAACTTTTTATGACAATGCGGGCTTTTTTTACCACAGATAATTAACGTCTTCTCTATGGTGACCGGTGCGATAAAAAAAATGGATTTCGATTTTTAGTTTGAATTGCGACATTCTTATTATAATATGAGTAGTTACTATGTAAATGTTACCATTCTAAAAAAATTCTTAAGTACTTTTTTATACGGATTACGGCTCAAGAAAGACTCAGCTTTAATACAAATGCAAAAATGTTATAAATTAAGCCGCATCAAATTGCGCCAATTAACCCGTACTTGAGATTGATTAATGGTGTAAATGGTAACACTGAATAACCAACAAGTTAATCCCGATAGTGGTTTGCGTTTATGATTTATTGCCAGCTTAGAAAAACGTGTTCCGTTATTTATGGTTAGCTTTTTTGGCGGGAAATGTGTTTTAAGATTTTTATAACCTATTTATATTAAATAGATAATGTTTTATTAAAGTTAACGAATTTGTAACGTTTTCATGTTGTCGTCACCTGAACCGATTTTGATGATTTTTACCAATAAAGCTATATTCAGTAGAATAATATTTTTCCAAGTCTCATTTATGAGAGTCATATTTCACCGAAAAATTATGAACACGAATACCTATATTCGGTTTTTACTTGGGTAAAGTCACCTTTGAATTATATATATTTAGATTTACTCCACACGATTTAAAATAATTTTAAACCCTATTTCGTAATACTAGTACAAACAATAAACGCATATAAAAGTGCATACAAAATCCGTCCGTTACATAATAAATTATAAGAGAAACTTCGGAAGAGGCATCGAGGTCGTATTTTGTCAGTTTCAACATCGACTGTAGGTACCGTATACCTAACCTACGCTAGAACAGCGCCGTCTTGGGCAAGCATCCGGTATCAATCGAGCCAATATACCGGCTAGATTAACTTGACCTCTCTAAGAACACCGGCGAACCCCTCGTTCCTACAACATCACTCTGCAGAGGACGGCGAAGTAGGTCAACGTACGCTGGTTAGTTAACAGACAAACGTTCCGACCAGTACACCCTGAGCTCTGCTGTAGTATACACGTTTCCCGCTTACATCCAATTCTGAAGGTGAGAGCAGGGAGGTGGGGGTCGAATTTAACTGGTACTTTAACAACGAACGTCACTTGAGCACATTACGGGTTTAATCGGGACTTCCTACTTATGCCCCAAGCGCGGCGCACTGAGATTTGTTCCAATTTCAAATTTGTTTATTCCAGCTACCACAGACTACATAAAGATTATAGAGTAAAAAAACCACATAAAAACAAGTCATTGTTTGCAACAACAATGCAATACAAAACGAATTCTGATGCGTAATAAAAAATGTTTTAATGTTATTGCAACGCAGAACTCACGTTTAATTATAAAAAGCAATTAAACAGTTTGCAAAGAAAACGTATTACAAATAGATAAGCAATGAGGTTGTATATAACATACATAAGTTTATAATCTATGATTCATTGGATTTTTTATCTGTGCATGTGAATGCGACGCGCAAATGGCGCGTTCTTTCTTTTCCGGTGGGATGCATTGTTTTATTAATTGTAAAGTTTTTAATGCAAGATAAAGACATTATGCATGGGAAAATTAATCGTGCATGTGCTTGGATATGTAAGAGCTAATTTCTGTATAGATCTACACGTTATAGTGTCAGAAATATGTTTAAATATTATAAATGTCAAACGAAGTTCGTAAAGAAATAGATTTGACCGTCGAGTAACTTATTTTATAACATACGAGCATATGCAAACGAGCAGGCGAGCCACCTGATGGAAAGTGGTCATTGCCGCCCATCAACACTCGCAGAGCTTGACAGCTCCGGAGTGGGACCGACCTTTTAGAAATATGTAAGCTCTCTTCTTGAAGCACCCCAAGTCGTAATTTATCCGAAATACCGCACGAGAGAGCCGATTCCACAAGGTGGTGGTACGTGGCAGTTTCTTTTAAATCGCACTGTGGTTGACTGCCAGCTGTCAAGGTGGTGAGGATGGTATTGCAGCCTGTGACGTGTAATTCGGAAACTAAATAATTATTTTATTTCCAGATTTAGCATAATATATTCAACATTTTAAGCATCGGGTCCCATAGTGAGTATCATGAGAAGATATTAGAAATTACATATAATCATCATGCTCTGAGTATTTTTAATCGACTTAAAAAAATAGGTTTCTCAATTCAACCGTATATGTAGATGATTTTTTTATACTTTTGCGTTTTTGTGTACGAACCGATTTTTCAAAGTATTACGAACACATGTCTAAACTAATATAATTTACGACTACTTCTGTAATCAACTATACCTATAGAAAATAGGCATAAAAAATTATTAGGCACAGACTATCAGATAATTTAATACAAGATCTCATATCCCGTAAGCTTACCAATTTCAAAACATTATTAAATTTGCATCACCGCGTGCAGGTAGGTATTATACACACAACTGCTTCCGTCATTTCGCCAAACTGTCATTTCATTATGTCAAAGTGACATTTCTGTTGCGAAAAACATAAAAGGTCGGTTACTATCGCAAAAAGCACGGGAGCTGTGTCGTAACGGACAGACAATTACAGTATAGGCCCCCACATAAAGTTTATTATGAGCCTATAATGACATTATTGAAGTGGACAAAAACTACATTAAGATATACACCTCACCTTGTTGGGTTTATTAAATTATATCAAAGGACAGTATCCTTTATACTAATGGGGATTAGATCGATAATGCTGTACGAGTATTAGGCAGGAAAAAACGTTGTCGAACTATTAATAACTAAAGTACACACTAGAACGACAGATGCATTTCCAAGATGCTATCTTGTTTTCTATTAAGTTGCGAAAAGTGTTTTAATATGTTTTTTAAAGTTTATTTGAAAAAATGATTGGCTTTAAGCTTAATCCAAATAGAAATGTAAACGTTTTAAAGGATTACCTCCTGTCGTTGTTTTCCTGTCGACTCAGAATATTTTTTTTAATGTTGGGTACGGTTTTTTATGATCAATAAGTAGGCAGAACGCCATCTCTCCTGAACGTAAAAAATTATCTAATCGTATCTGCTTAGGATCATATTGATTGGTCTTAAAAAGTTTTGAACATGGTTCTTTAGGTTAGGAGGCTACAAGATTTTGTTTGTTGAATTGTGTCCTTACCAATTTAATGACCAGGAGTAATTAACAAAGGACAAATGCATGCTGTTAATAATAGGCGCATAAATAAGGACATAAGTACCACTTGCCTATCACACGCTATGCCATCTACCAGGCTGAAATAAGTTAGTAAGAGATCTCTGTATAAGTAGCGTCACGAATCTTTAGCGCTGAACGGAACCTGCGCAGAAGTCAAAAATAAGGTATCGAGGGGACGGCGCGTGATCGTCGGGTGCGCGAGCGTTGATTGGTTTCCCATAGTGTTGTCTTTCTCGCACCAATACGTCAATTACGAGCGCGATTCTACCGATGCGCAGCTATTCTCGTTCAGCGCTAAACATTCGTGACGCGACCTATACTGTTACTCACTTCCTATAGATACAGGTTATCTTTGTTATTATTCATATGTATTAAAATAATGTTAATAGCATGCGACAAATCCATAATAATTACATGTATTTAAGTCAGTTTAAAACTAGATTTATTACGCAGCACCTATGTATGTAAATGATACGCCATTTTTCTTGTATCTAAGCTTAAAACGTTTATTGTGTGTCTCTCAATTTTAAATATCATTAAAATTGAAGTCAAAGCCATAGTCCAATATATCTTTATAGAACTAGGCTATATATAACTAGCTGCTGCCCTTGACTCCGTCCGCGTGGACTTTCATAAAAACTTTGACCCCCTTCTCCCCTTTTAACCTTTTTTTTCTAGTTAAAAAGTAGCCTATGTCCTTCTCCAGGCTCTAGACTATCTTTGTACTAAATTTCGTTCTAATTGGTATTGGTAGTTTTAGCACGATGGAAAGACAGACAGACAGGCAGAGTTACTTTCGCATTTTTATTTATTATTAGCCCATAACACTTAGCAATAATGTAGCTTTCTATTGGTGAAAGAATTTTTAAAATCGGTTCAGTAGATCCTGAGATTTCCCCCTTACAATTTAAGAAACACACAAATTTTATTTCTTTATAATATTAGTGTAGATATAGACTACATATATAATATGTTTCCCTATTAATCTTTGTACTAAATAGC
Source organism: Eurema hecabe (assembly GCA_026213755.1). Classification (NCBI taxonomy): domain Eukaryota; kingdom Metazoa; phylum Arthropoda; class Insecta; order Lepidoptera; family Pieridae; genus Terias; species Terias hecabe. The sequence continues at coordinate 1,809,973 of JADANM010006970.1, read as the reverse complement.
GTGCTAGCATGAAAATGAAATCTGTACAAGAAATATGACAGCACAAATTCAAAGCGAAATGGTTAGAAACAATTTTATTATCTGTAAATTAATTATCTGTGATTTAAGAAGTGTCAGTTTGAATGGATTTATCTTGTGAGTTTTCTAGATTAATGCTGTTTTATTTTTAATAAAAAACAAACACACGAATTTTAATTTAATTAATATTAATAGTGATAAGTCACGTGGTAAGTCCACGTGAAAGTGAGGCGGTGTTGCCTTGTAAGTATTGTAATTTTACTAAGTTAATTTAAAAAAAAAAAAAAACAATTTCATTATTCACTCATAATAATTGCAAAATAAGGTTATACATTAACTGGTTTACGGATCATTCACTAGTTTCTAATACGGTACGGAACCCTTCGTACGCGACGCCGACACACCCTTGGCCAGTTTTTAATTCTTCGTTCGAATTTCTCAATTCTGCACCGACGTACTTACCAAACACGGCGCACCAATACTCCTAAATAAACTTGTACATACTACGAAAAAACTCACCACAAAATTACTAAGAATTCGAGCAAAAATTACTTCGAAGCTATGCTGGTTTCTTGGTAATAATATTTATGCAATTCCTTTATATAAAAACGAGTTTGTTCTTGGTTATAGACGCTGTGTTACAGTCAGTGGGTTCGATTTTTTATATTAATTAAATAATTTTCAATATTATCGCTTGTGATTTGTGTCTTGTCTTAAATTACTTATAAGCCTATTTTTCGTTTGTATAATTTGACTGCAAGTATGGGGAATTTCTAATCCGAACCTACAATTTTACTTCTATGAAATTATGTAGGTATTACGTTATTGACCAAATAAAAAATCTCGTATAACACCTAACTTATAAAAATAAATATGTATAATTTAAAATGTATAAATAGTAATACTATTTAGATATTAATTTAAATTTATTAATAAACATTAGATCTCTTATGTTCTTATTCCTTACATAATCACATAGAAAACAAAATTTAGCACAATTTGTCAAACAAAATAGTCTTATTAACCTCCCCAATGCTACGTCGCGTCTATCCGACCCCTCAACACCAATAAAATGTCATTAGCTAACTATAATCTGAATAGCTATTGTTGACACGTGCCCAGATTATTCCAATCGGCTTGATGGGAAACGTATGTTTTGACAAGCCACTGATTCGGATTACGCGAGGGTTAACTTTGGGATTATTTTGACGCATACTCCTTATATTATTGTAAATTGGTTAAATTGTGTTTTTAAATGTGTGACCTGTTTATTTGGATATGAAAATTGATTATTAGAGTAACTAAAGAGCTTATGTGTTAAAGAAAAATAAAAAATATTTTTATAAGCGTTTAACCGTTAGACAGAACAAGAAATACGTTTTTACAATACTGGCCAATATTCTATAACGTTATATACAAAACTAGTTAAGACCTTATAGCATTTCTCGCAATTTTCTCCCAATAACTAAGGTTTACCCCAAAAAGCTTAAATTCTCTATTTTATAGATCCAGAAACTAATCTATACTATCCAGAATAAACCTATATCTAGATTAATAGTTCCAGCTATCAGCCCTATCTTAAAAAAATATAATTGTTTCCCACATCGTAAACCCTAGCTCATATAAATAGCAGTAACTTTATTCATACAACGGAACGCGAGAGAATGACGGGGGCGGGTCCTTTGTCCCCGTTAGCTGCGTAGGGTTGCCACTTCCACTAAAAAAACATCCCTTTTTATTTAAAAAGACAATTTTTTTCATTTATATATAAAGAAGTATGGGATATAAGTAATTATCAAGAAGAAGTTTAAATTCTATTTTTTTAATTGAAATAGCACTTTTTAATCAATTTTCTGGTATTTCTAACTCTAGGCTAAGGAAAAAACTACACTATTAGGTACGAAGTCTACTTCAATTTCTATTGCGAGTCACGCTACATAAAAAGATACATCAATCAACGTATGAACAATAATAGCTAATTATAATGTATATTTTTTAAATCTTATTATCAGTAATTAATTACGGCGTACTGTATAATTGTAAGTTTTTTTATAACTAGCGGTTTTTTTAGGGATTAGCTCCTTTTTTATTATTATGCAATAGGCGAGCGCTTGACCACAGGTCGCCTGGTGGTAAGCCTGCGGTCGAAGATGTAGCGCGCTCGTCTAGAAGAAACCAGTTCCCTCTTGCTTTCAATAAACCCGGGTTGTAACATTCGGGGAGGACCCACCCAGGGAGCTTTGGATTCCATACTTTGGCGGTTTTCCAAATAAACGTAGAGCTGAAACGTTTCGTCCGCAACTTCGGGATATCAACGAGGAATCGGCGACGCTCGTTCGTTCGCTTCTACATACTTTTTATCCCAGGGGAAGGAAAGTAGGTTATGTCGGATTTAAACCGACGAAAACCCCACGAAGTTTTATTAATGTAGCGACTGCTACTAATGCACTGAGTTCTTAATCGGGCTTTTGATATTTGTTTGAGACTTAGCATAATACTAGCTGTGTCCCGCGGTTCCCGGAGAAATACCGGGATGTAAACTATCCCATCTTTTAAGTTAGATCAAACTGCACTTGGTGTGCGAATTTTATTATAATCGGTTAAGTGGTTTAGGATTCCTCTGAAGACAAACATTGTGGCACGAGATTTATATATTATATAGAACTTCTCGACATGGACTCATATGGGCCTAACGGTCAGACAGTATTTCGACTGGTCGAGGATCCTCCCTTTGCTTTGGAGGGTTACATCCTAACTTCCTCTACACTCTCCCTTTATGTAATGGAGTCATGGGGGTTCTTACATACAATCCAAAGTCGCTTTCTCATGTCTGTCCCTATGTATGCTTAAATCATATGCTTTTTTATCAGATAGTGTTTCAAGAGGAAGTTTGTGACTTTTTATACAAGCATAAACCTAGTATAAAATATATCTTGGACTTAGTGTGTTATTTTATTAAAAATTTTAATTTATAACGATCGACAGCCCTGCATTACAGCTGCAAACACGCTTTTGCTTCAAGTTAACATGTTCTTATTAAAATCTATATTGAGTTTATTAAGCGATTTGAAAGAGCCTCTATTTATGGGTATGATCCAAAAGACGCTTGCACATCCGCGATTTAGATTCAATTACTACAAACTAGATAAGTACAAGGAGATTTACTTAATGCATAATGTTAACAATCCTTTTTTATATAGCCTATGGCACTGAGCAATAATGTGGCTTTCTATTGGTGAAAGAATTTTTAAAATCGGTTCAGTAGATCCAAACAAACTTTAATTCATTATAATATTAGTATAGATTCAATCATTCAAGGAACGATCCTTAGTAAATACAAACAATTTATGAATTGTAGATTTAAAAAAAAACAGTACGATCGAAAAGAATTCCCAACATTACAGATTATATTAATTTCATTAAAATAAATAAATAAATGCTTGCGTGTCGATCTCAAGCCTAATATGGAAAATTAAGTCATTCAACACGGTACAAATTGAATTACAATGATAATGAATGTTAAGGTGAATATTTGTACTAACAAATATATATTATTTTTTTATTTTAAGACGACTTTAAATATGGAGATTACACGTACAATTCGAGTCTTTCTTTTTTATTTTGTATTCAAATTTAATTTTTTAGATAATTTTTATTCATGAGAAATTCGTTTAACTTTGTAGAATTAAACAGTAATGATATATTCAACATTCGCTTATAGTTGAGTTATTAATGATTATATAGTATAAAATTATGTATTTAGTACAAACTCCCTTACTCCTATCTGTCTATAAGTACGCTTAAATCTTTAAAACTACGCGACCGATTTTCATGCGGTTTTTTTAACAGATAGAGTGATTCAAGAGACATTTCAGAGATGCATAATGCAGAGAATGACATATCATTATTCGGCTAAAATCTAAAGTAACCGAGATAGGGTGGCTAAAAGCTAACGTTTATCAACTTATGACTTGTTAAAGTTATCGTTATCTATTTTGAATGTTTTGGAATGTTGACTTAGTTTTATTTTATTTATTTTTTTATTTATTTTGCCAAAGGTTTATAAGGGATAATAATCAATAATGGCGACAAAATCTTTCATAGTTAGAACTGATCCCTAGCTAGATTACTAAAATAATCTGTGTTAAGGGATCAGTTCCGCTTCCTTCATATTTACTTTAGAGTATATTAGCACAGTATTTTCAAAATAATCAATTGGCAATAACAGAATACTTATAATAATAAAAAAAGTGGAAAAAAATCTAGACAGGCATTATTAAACTACTTACTTATTAACTTAACACTAAGTTAGAGGGTGTTTGTGTGTATGTGTGTGCGTGTATGTTTGGGTGAGTGTGTGTGTATGCGTGCGAGAGTGTGTATTTTAAAGTTTTTTTTAGTTTTAGTTGTAGTTGTTGTTGTTTTTTGTGTTTTAAGTCTTGTTGAATTAGAACTACGTTCAACTATTGCAATCTGCCCGCATCAAGGCATCCGCTATCGGAAAATGATGTGTCATTTATTAATAATATCTCGTAAAACTTGTTATGTGATAGATATCGTGAAAGTGGCTGTTTAATATGCAAAGTACTGGCGCCTTGGATTTCTCTAAGCTTGTAAATTAGTATGGTATAAAATCCTTTAGGTTTACAGTGAGTTTTTAATGCGTAGTAGTAAATTAGTACCTAGTACCTATAGTTAGTACGGGGAAACTGATTAATCTTAGAGTAACTATCAAAATATTTCCATATAATTTCGTTATCATATAAGAGACATTTCGACTTTTACTGACAGATATCATCTATACAAATAATAATCGTTTGAGAAAAAAAATAATAAAAATTAAAACTGTTGTACTCATATATAATGAAATAGATAAAATTGAACCAATTAATTAATTGGTTTAATTTTAGGTGTATGCATAGTCTATGTAGAAGGCATTTTTTGTATTTCAAGTTGAAGTTAGTCAGATTCTGGATGTGCAAAAGTCTTTCAGAACAAGCTCTATCAAACATTTTACAAACCTACAACTAAACGATCTATTTGGATAAAAGAATTTTCATTTGTTTATATTATTTGTACCAACGTTCAATGTTTTAACATTAAAATGTTTAATTTAGGTATAGATTAATATAGTGCTACGACAATTTGTATATATGTTACGGCTAATACCCGAAGTGCGGCTACACCTAGTTTTAGTTTCTAGTTCTAGCCGGAATGATATTAGATAGACCTAGTTTTGTCCAACAGGCAATGGCTATATGGACCTAGTTGTAGCCGGCAAGATGAAGGATAGACGTAGTTTTACCCGAAAACAATCGGCTCCTACTGGTTTTAACAAAGAGTAAGTGGCTACACCTAGTTCTAACCGGCTAAAACTGGGTGTAGCCGCACTTCGGGTTTTAGCCGTAACATATACATACATATTTTTAGTCTTGTAAGTTGGTATAAGGCGATTCGGTTTTGTTTAAACAATGTTTTCATTAAGATAAGCCATATCTCAATATTAACTCGAAAACATTATGACAGTAATAAAGGCTTTACCTTTAATATTGATTAAAAGTCAATGTCAGGCTGTGACCCAAATGACTTTCTCTCATTACACAACTTTATTACGTGTCTTATTTATTTTGATCACTTATTTTAATACGAATTCTTATTTTAAGCTAACGGATGATGATAACTAATGATAACAAATCATTAGTTGATAAACGTTAGCTTCTAGCCACGATATCTTGGTTAATTTTGATTTTAGACAAATTATGATAAATATCATTTTGGTGTAAAATTTTATGTCTATGTCTTTCATACAATGTATTTTTTTTTCTATTACTTACTGTTTCCCTAAAATTAAAAAAAAATAGTTTTTTTATCACAAGTTCTCGTGGATGAATTTAAAAAAGACTTTGACTATTCGTTTATGGATCTTTCAAAATATTCATAATATCAAAAATTCAATTTTTTATCTGAAAGTTGTGTTTGAAGATCTTTTTACTTGGACTTTTTACTTAAAGTTATAGCTTTTCAAAGATTTTCAGGATTCAAAGCGCCATTGAGCAATTAACGAGAAAATCTTAAAATGCAATTGGTCTTATGATCCAGTTAAAGTTGGAGCTACTTTCGTTATTGTCATTTAAATTATAATTAAGTACATCGTTATATGCCTTATAGACAAAATTAAAGACATTTTTTTAAAGTATTGTAAGAAACTAACATTTTTTCGTAACAAATGTCCATACTAATATTATAAATGCGAA
>JADANM010006970.1:1777910-1788020 GCA_026213755.1 Eurema hecabe | reverse complement strand
TAAAACCTTTTCGTTTGGCTTGCTTTTAACTTCATTAATTGCCTAATTGTAAGCGTTTCTACGTAAAAAAATATAAGTCCAGTTATTTGATATTTAATGTTTAAAATGAACATTAAAGCAATGATGAATAAATTGCGTGATTGAAAGTTGGATAGGTACCTATATCACTTTGGAGGATAATGCAATGCTAGGTAAAAGTACTACCTATTAAAAAAGAAAAACAAAAAGACATTAAAACCTTTTTAAAGCAACTGGCAAGTAATACTGAACACGAAATGATTTAAAAAAAAAAAGAATACTTATGACAGCACGTTTAGTATAAGAAGGAAAAATCAAATATATAAAAAATGTGTTACTAAGTAAATCGATAACAGTTGTACCGATTTAAATATGTTTTTAGAATATTCAAAGTTCTAGGATGTTTCTGAAGCAGAGTCCTGTAACTCTATAGAGTTTCACGTTGGATAGAAACAGCGAGAACGAAGTCACATCTGGCTAGGTAGTGAATAAATAATGAGAGCTTTGCTGGAGCCCTTAATATAGTAGTAATAATAGTAGGTGATTTTCAGCAGCTCCTATACCTACCTAAAGCTGCTAGTTTAATTGTGACTTATTTAAAATGAACGTGTCGGTATATCTCTTTGCATTGGACAAGGGAATAAGAAAAGAGAAGAGATACAGGAGAGTGGCTCTCTTTTTAGATCTAAAAAAATCACATCTCTGACTAAATGTTAATTGAAAGGTTTTCTGTAATAAGGTCCCTACCACTGTTGTGAATCGACCCATTTCCACCTAACATTAAAATATTAGAATTATCATTAGCTATTGAAGTGTCCACATGTCATCTTTAATAGCTGAAAGTGAATATATTTGAAATGAGTAACCGTTAATGTTTAACCAACCCATCCAACGTCTGACCGCGCGTAACATCACTTTCCCTTTATAATCGCGAAGAGATCGCTTTAAAGTGTTTTTGTCGAGGGATAAATGTTTTTGGGAAAGGTTTTTATTATTTTTAAAGGCTCGTTTTATCTTAACATTTTCGGTAGGCGGGCAGTGGGCGTGTCTATTTCGACGCTAACTAGTGATGCGCGGTGTTATCGATTCACAGAATTAACGGTTTTTTGAATTAAAAAATATTTAGAACAAAGTGAATTTCATTCATTTGTAGGTAAGACTCTAAACGAAAAAATAAATGTTTAAGAAACGCAATGACTCATAAAAAGCAAGATTTTCACTTAGCTACTTAAATCGTTATTAAAGAGATTATTCTTGTCAATTCAAAAAATAATCTAAGCCAGACTTTTGACAAATATACCTATAAATTGGCACCTACCTAATACCCAGACCCTGTACTTTAAAAAAATACAAATATTCAAATAAAAATAGTATCTATATATAATATAGATTGCCTTGTGTCTTGTTTTCAATGTCTATTGCTATGTAATCGATGTTTTTTTCTTTCTTTCCTAGCTTTTAATGTAAGCGTGTTTGAATACAATAAGAGTAGGTTGCAATTGAAGAATCGTATAAATTAGACTTATTTATGCCGATCGCTCGTTACGACACATTACACAATTTCAAATTACAATAGGTTGTAGATCTGTCAACGGTGTTTGTGTGTTTATTTCGTTTTTAACAGACTGTTATGTAACGCTGAATCGCGCTTATAATATTTGTTTGAGATTTAGCGAGTAAGTTTGACTGGCTGAGGATCTTTCCTTTCCTACTTTAGAAGAAGGTTACAATCACCCACAATTAAACAAAAAATGAAATAAACGTATGCAAATAGTTATTTAATATAAATAAAGGGATACATTTTATAAGGTTTTTATATAATGCGTTTTTGAACTATTTTTTTATCTGGTATACATTCAGCTATCCTCACTTCCATGCATATATACATCTTAATAAGTATGCGCAATTGTACCTATTATCTATAGAAGAATTACTTTTTATAGAAATAGAAAGGATTGTCTACAAAAACTTAATAATATAGACTATAAAAATCAACATTTTTCTTCTTCTTGGTTAATGGCAATGCTGCGTTACCACAATTTTACCAATGTCTAGTTGTGTGTAGATAAAACAAGTTTTAGGGTCGATGTTTGGCTGTGGCAATCAAAAACAAGTTTTAGGGTCGATATTTGGTTGTGGCAATCAGCAACACGTGTTTCCAATACCACAGCCAAACATCGACCCTCCAATCAACATTCAATATAAATCGAACAATGACAGTTGCAATTAAAAAGTTGCCATTACAAAAAAAAGAAAAAAAAACATTTAAATTCGTCGAAAGGTCAGCTTATTCATAAATAGCATTAACAAATAATGGAACGTCTTTATAATACTATTAACATTATTCAATGAATTATTCAAATAAATTCAGTACATAATTTTATGTAATTAGATTTGTATGGGACAGCATTTTTACGTCGCGTTCTGACACTTGAATAAGAAAAAGTCGATGCGTCAAATGGAACACGATTCACGATTTTTATTGATTTTAAATTCAATTGCAATGTTTTTACTTTGGATCGACACCTTGTTGAATTAATTGTATCTCCTTGCCTATTGATAAGCGACCACCTCTGCTCATAAACAGTCGCAAAGCTAAATAGCGACTCGACTAGATAGCCAACCTTTTAAAGAGGTGAAAAAGAAGGATTTCTAACAAAAGGGAATAAAGGCAGGAAGGGAAAAGTGGTTCTTCATTGCTCCCCTTGTTGAATTATTAAAATTTTTGCAAAAAAAAAGTTGTGATCGTGGTAGGAGTAATCTGATTATAAGAAGTTTAATTATTCATGAGTGAGATGAGCTTTGTATAAATAAGTCACAAAAATATTTAAAAAAAATAAGTTTTTTCGCGGGTAAAACCACGCAGCACAGATAATCAATATTATACCTGTTACAAGGTCTATTAAATAATCAAGTTTTTACTAAGTGTATACTTTTATAGTAATTTTTACAAATCTATCGACAAAGCCCAGCACTAGTATGGGTGTGTCCGCACCTCGGGCTCGCATTGTTTTGTTCGTCCGTCTGTCGGAGCGTCTGATATGTATGTATGCATGGGAAACCATTTGGAAGTCTTAGATTGATTTACGCTCCAATCCGTTTAAAAAACCGTTTTGTCGATATAAATACAGCACTATATGCACTGTACAATAAGTAACAAAAATTTTGTACTAAGGACATTGGCGATATTTAAAAAGTCAAACTGTCATTTAAAGAATTGGCGGCAAAGAAAAAGATTATGTCAATGTCAAAATTAGCGGCAATTTTTTGGGTATGGAGACTGTTAGTACTAAGGCGTGTTTTTAAGGTTATTTAAATAAATAATAAATCCAGTTATTTAAAATAAAACACATTTACATGAACATAATATGAAAGCTCAAAGCAATGATTAATAAATCGCGTGATTGAAGCTCTAATAAAGCATTTATCGCGTGAATGCTAAGTCTAGGTTTGTTTTCTAAGCTGGATATATCACTTTGGACAGTAATGCTAATAAATGCTAGTACAAGTACTACTTATATTATGATTAATAACTAGTCGTCTGTCTCTGTATGTATAGTTGTGTCTCGTGGTTTAAACCGTCTTATGCCGGAATACTGAAACGCAACTTAAATTTAAGTACAACTTAAACCGGTCCGATCTGACAGTTCGCCATACAGTTCTGGCAAAAGTACGAGTCTTAAGGCGTGCTTAAATTTAATTTGCGTATGAGTATTTGGCCTTTAAACTGTGACTTAGAGTTAAAGCAAACACCTTATACAGTTTTATTCTTAAAAAAAAACTTTATATATTGGTAGTCGTACTTATAGGAAAGTTAGTGGCGCTGTACCTATGCATGTTTGTTACTCTTTTACGCAAAAACTACTGAACTTGTGTTTGAAGACCCTACATTAACAAATAATCTACGACGATTCTAGTGTTGCTATATATAGCCTAGTGTATTAAAGACATTGACTTTGAAGGCTTAAGCTTGGAAAATAATAATAGTTTTCATTTTAATTGCCATTATTAATGGTTCGATTCGGATGATGTAATGAACGCTTGACATTTATTGACACACGCCAAAGGTTATCGTGTTATTATTTATTAATAATACGGCTTATGAAGCAATTTTTCGATAGGTCGTATGAGCTTTTCATTATGGTGGGCAAATAAAGTATAAATCAAAAAAATTGTTATGTGTATAAATAAATAAATAAATATTTTCAACACATTTATACACAGCGCCATCTAGTTCCAAGCTAAGCAGAAGCTCGTGTTATGGCAACTAGATAACGGAATAAATTACATATGCACACTTTTCTTTTGTAAATACATACATACAATACATAGCAACACCCAGACCCTAGAAAAATACAAATGTAGATTACATATATATTTTTCCGTTGTGGGGATCAAACCCACGACCCTTCGCGCAGAAAGCAGTTGTGCTACCACTGCGCCAAGCGGTCGTCTGGATGTGATATTGCCTCAGTACCGAATTTTAAAAAGATATTATTCAATATCTATAGGGGACCAGAGAGTTTTTATTCGTGACAAAAATATTTGGAAAGTATAAAATTCTATCTTATTCTAGTAGGTTCTTATTATAGTGATCATGAAACCATAGAAAAGCAAAACATATATTTTATAAGAACTTACCTTAAATTGAAACTCCCTCCATAATAATATTTTGAATATAGAACGTAACGAATAGGTATATCAAAATGGTGTCTTTGAAACATCGACGCAAACACATCGATTGATTATAGTCAGTACCTATTGATTTGATTATAAACTATTGCACCACATTTATTATTTATCACCAATACATAGACAAAAAAAACATATTTAACTAGAACAGATCTCCAAAATTTCAAACAAAACTCGACCAAGAAGTTTCAACTCAAACTAAAAAAAACAAACGTCAAAATTGAAACTTCAAAATTTGATAAATTAAGGTAAAAAATCTTTAAAAACAAGCTTTTATTTAAATGCGCTAAAAAGAAAAAAATAAACTTTTACACTATAACTTTACTGTCAACTTATAACATTTCAAATTCAACATATTTAACACAATTTATATGTTTTAAAAGCTTGTCGCGAGATTTAAGTACCTACTCGTAATTTTAAAAGCAAGTTTTAAAATACCTGCCTATTAAAAATTTTAAACTAAGAAAGTAAATACGAGTACTTAAATCTCGCGACAAGCTTTTAAAACATATAAATTGTGTCAAATATGTTGAATTTGAAATGTTATAAGTTGACAGTAAAGTTATAGTGTAAAAGTTTATTTTTTTCTTTTTAGCGCATTTAAATAAAAGCTTGTTTTTAAAGATTTTTTTACCTTAATTTATTTTATACTTTTTAGTTTTCACCTTGTAAGTTCCTAAGTCTGTTCATCTCATTCAACGCATCATTATTGCAAGGTCGTTTGCCAGTTACCATCTAGTGGTTACCATCTAGCTCCAAAGTACTCATCTAGGCGAATCAAACGAGCCCAAACTCGATGGGGTTGTGTCGTTTAAGTACTGAGTTCCTTTGGCTGTCTTCCGGCTCCATCATCAGACCCTGGTTACCATCTAGCATCTAAGTACTCATCTAGGCGAATCAAACGAGCCCAAACTCGATTTGGTTGTGTCGTTTAAGTACTGAGTTCCTTTGGCTGTCTTCCGGCTCCATCATCAGACCTTGGTTACTATCTAGCACCAAAGTACTCATCTAGTCGAATGAAATGAGCCCAAACTCGATGTGGTTATGTTATTTAATTACTGAGTTGCTATGGCTATCTTCCGACTTCATCATCAGATCAGCTCCATGTCATAATAATATTGCATTGTCATCGGATATACACGTGCATGCAAAATTTCAGCTCAATCGGTTGAGGGCAAGTGCCTTAAAATTGAGTTATAAAATTCCACCCGAACACACAAACATACATACATACATACATACATACATTGCAAGTTAAATAAAAGCTTGTAAAAACAGAACGTAACGTATATATTACAATGGCGTCCTTCAAACATCAACGTAAACACATCGATGCATTATAGTGCACCACATTTATTATCATTAATAAATTTAAAAAAAAAACCTATTTATTTAGAACACATTTTCAAATTTATAAAACAAATTAAAAAAAAAGAAACGTCAAAATTGAAACTCCAAAATTTGAATACAGAACGTAACTGATACATTACAATGGCGTCCTTCAAACATCAACGTAAACACATCGATGCTATACCTAGTGCACCACATTTTAATACCATTAATAAATTTAAAAAAAAACCTATTTATTTAGAACACATTTTCAAATTTCCAAACAAAACTCGACCAAGAAGTTTCTGCTCAAACTAAAAAAAAAAGAAACGTCAAAATTGAAACTCCAAATTTTTAATACAGAACGTAACGGATATATTACAATGGCGTCCTTCAAACATCGACGACCTATACACACTCGAATATGGGATACTCTGTAGTGTCGGTCTCGATCTGATATCGATAATTACAACTTACCACTGACTATTATCAAGTAGCGATATTATATTTTACGTTAGTATTTATATTGAGGATTTATTGCATCGGTTGCGTGTACTGATTTATGTTGCATGCCGAATTCAAAGGGATTCGTGTGTTTAGTTAAATTGTATGGATTTTAATGCAAGCTAGTTTCGTTTAAGGATGCAATTGTATTAAATTTAGTCGATAGGGGATTAAAATTTATCAAAATTGACATAGATGTTTCGAGTTAAAATTGGTGTAAGGAATTTTTTCTCATGTAGGAATATGTTATAAGATCTTTTTAAACAAATAAATAAATAAAATACATTTATTGACGTTCATTATATAATTTACATTTGTATAGCTTCCATGGAAGGTTTCCCTGTGTTGTAACTTGTAGAAGACTGGCTCCTTAAACATTATCTGATATTATAGTTTCTATACATACATATTGTTGTTAGTATTATTACTTACTAACTTAGTATAATAATATATACAATATTTATGCAGTATATAGTACATATATATTGTCTTTCTTTCTTATATATTATGGCATTAGCGTCTAGCTTTTTGCCAATGTCAAGTAAAATCGTCATCAAGTCGTCTTTAGTAGAGTCAGTCAGTCGTTTCGTTCTGCCCTTCGTAAAGTGATAGTGAGCTTTACGTCTTCTAGGTTCTTACCTAGACGAATCTTGGAGCAATCGGAACGGCGCTACTAAGCGCTCTCGAATAAATTCTTCATTTCCTGGACACTTATTAGCTAATTTACTGCATGAATCACTATCACAATCAAATATTAAATCACTTTATGCACCAAAAAAGGAATATTCAATCGAGATTACAAATAGACGCCGCAAGATTCCCGCCAAAAAACTATATATTATAATATTACTGCATATGGTATTTTGTTGAGTGTCAGTGTTTCAAATAATCAGAGAGAACCAAATATTTAGATTTATTTGTATTAATAACAACACGTAACAAAAAAACTATTAAAAATTAAAACTATTGTCGTAGCTATATCTGGAATCGAATATACTTATTTTTTTCGTAAACATTAGTTTCCGTAAAAGTCCTCCAAATGTGTTTTATTTCAAACCTTCCATTATACACATAAAAGCTTCCTCTTGACCATCACTGTATCAATATAAAAAACCGCATGAATATCGATAGCGTAGTTTTGAAGTTTTAAGCATATGGACAGACAAAATAAAGCGACTTTATTTTATACTATATAATAAAGTTTAACTTAAATTTACTCATCTAAATTTATAAGCAATAATGCAATGTCCTTAAGCTCGATTATGCATCTTTTTTGTTCAACCGTCATTCAGTTTATACAAAACCGATGACCATAAAAGGAGCAGGTGACAGCGATACTGGTTTAATAAACTATGCATTTGTTAGTTAACATTAAACCCTAGTACATATATTATATTACTAGCTTTGTCGCGTGGTTTTGCTCATGTTATTTCAACCCGTGAAAGTGAAAAATATAAGTTATGGCAAAAATTATTTTAATTATGATACCGGCACAGTGGTGGCACAGTACTAGACATTGCAACATTACTTTATTTTTCAAAAATACAATGAGTATTTTTTTAAAGTCATTTCAGAGATTAGCCGGAACAAACAGACGGACACACAAAAACCAAAGTTTTTTGATACACGTAATATATTGTTTATTTTTATATACTTAATTATCATAAAAAGGGTTGTTTAAATATTACAAACAGACATTCTAATTTTATTTATACATAGATAATAGTTAATATTTAAAGTGGCAATAAAGTACGCCATTAAATAAATTTTCCTTATGACCTGATACTAGTGAATGTTATGTACATGGTAACATCGTAAAGCATAATAATAAAATTAAACATATTTCGTAATTTGAATGAAAACACTATTGCCTTTCTATGTGGTTCACTATCTCGTTGTCTGGCAGAAATCACTGACTAGTGATAAGGCCGCCGTTTACATATACATAATATGTACTTCTTACTTCTTCCTTTGTTGACCTTTTTCATGTATAAATATTATAATAGTTGAGTTTTTCTTTATTTACTATTGTATGTTCTTATATTATTATTTTAAAAAGAGCGACTATTCAATTAGGCTACATAATAAAACTTTTGAATCGTCATGGTACTACAATACATTTACCACCGGTTCGGAAGGCAGTTTCTACAGAGAAGAACCGGCAAGAAACTCTGATAGTTGCTCTTTTAGAAATACAATTAATTTAGTAATAACAAATATAAACAGGCACTCAACCAATAATGTAAAAATTTATTCATGAAAAGGGATTTAAGAAATATAATTCCAAGGCTTTTGTCTTCAATATATCATATCCATATCGTTTCTAATATAACCTTCATTGCTATCAACAGAAAAGTGTGGTCTATCAGACGACCCTGGTCTACGGGTGAACGGCAAGGGCAAGAAGATGAGGAAACCACGGACGATATACTCCAGCCTCCAGCTGCAGCAGCTGAACAGGAGGTTCCAGAGGACACAGTACCTGGCCCTCCCTGAGAGGGCGGAGTTGGCGGCCAGCTTGGGGCTTACGCAGACTCAGGTTAGTGGTTATTAAGTAATAATTAGGAACAAAGAGGTATAGTACGCGTCATTTATGTTAAGCGATTGACGAGAATAGCTGCGCATCGGTAGAATCGCGCTCGTAAATAACGTATTGGTGCGAGAAAGACAACACGACTGGGACAACCAATCAACGGTCGCGCACCCGACGATAACGCGCCGCGCCGCTACCTCGATACCTTATTTTTGACTTCTGCGCAGGTTTCGCTCAGCGCTAAAGATTCGTGACGCGTACTATAAATTTGCTAGAAATTCCGATATTAAAGGCAAGAACTTACGTCTCATAGAGACACAGGTTAATTCTTAAGAATAATTGAATAATAGTAATGCCAATGTTAATGAATGGCCAATATTGGTAGTAGCGCCTTTAATATAAGAGAAGAAAAAGAAATATGTATTAAAGATGAATATAAATAGGATAGATCAATTAAGCATACCTAATGCCATAAAATCGCTTTGTCACCAAGAAAAGAATATTTTTAATCTATTGTTATTTATAATACTTACATCCTCCTTGCATTACGTAATGTTGAAGCAATCAAAATATTAAAAAACTGGCACATACATAGTTCTTTAGAAAAAAAATATAAACGTAACGTCAAAACCAAATCTTTTTATTCTCAAATGCCAGTGAGAAAGCTTTCTTTGCTACGTGATTCGAATTTCAAATATCGAACGTTAAAAAAACAGACAACGCTACATAGTGATTATGTCACAAACCTAGCAATTAAGCGTATGTACCATTCACTTGTTTTTTTATAAGCGGCCAGCTTCAAAAGCAACTTTATCTCAATGGAATAAGATTTAAATTCGTTTGGAGTCTGTAACACGCAGTAGTAAAGATTAGAGAGGTATAATTACGTTTTTGTTATCTGTGACAGTGCGGTTTCGTTCAGTTATTTATTTTTTATTGCAGCTATATTTTTTTGCTTTGACGGAATGGCAGATGTTATATACAAAGTTAATTTTAATGTCTAGAGAACATTTTATGTCATAAAATGAAAGCAA
>JADANM010006970.1:1712019-1746133 GCA_026213755.1 Eurema hecabe | reverse complement strand
ACTTACTATTGTGCTTAAGAAAGCAGTTTAAAATTTACGCGGCTAAACCTTTAAGGCTCGGATTAAAAAAGAGGGGTATTTAATATGACATTTTCTATTACAAAAAATAGATTTTTTTTAGAAATTTGTACCTATTCCAGTTTAGTCTATTCTTGTTGAAATGAAATTATTATAAATTGATCATACAATTAATTAATAGACCTCAAATGTCAAAATAGAGCTAACACTTTACGTCAATGTCATATAGATTAGTTTTTTATTTTGACAGTTGTAGCTATATGCCAGTGTCAATGTTTTTTTTTAATCCCCAAAGCTTTACAAGGCTGTTACGTATAAACAATAACATTTTTAAACCTTTAATCGCTACGAACACCTGCAGATTTGAAGTAATATTTTGAATTCTGTGACATTGGCTCGCGATAAAAAATTAATGAGTACTTTTTGCGCGTCTGCAAATTGATTGCTATCTCACGCGAAACTTAGAAACTGTTTAATAGTAGATCTATTTACGGGTTATTTCGATGAAAGTAACTGTTCTCGGTAACCGGTAATATTATTCATATTTTGTAAGAACATACATATTTAATATTAATATGTAGTTTTAGATTTTTAATTATTATTATTATTTACTCTTTATTACAACAAAGGAATATGAACAATTAGACAGATAAAAGAAATTTACATATAAGAGGCGGCCTTATCACTTGAAGTGATTTCTTCCAGGCAACCATAGGTGAAAAGAGTAGAATTAATTAAAAAAGAATGAATAACAACAATTATAAATGAATACATAATTATTTTAACAAAACTATTTTTTCGTTTAACATTTAGGTACCTACTATTTACGTTTAAAATCAGTATTTATGAAATTTAGGTACTATGTTAAATGTCAATTATTACGTGCATAGATATAAAAACAATTGACAACTGTTGTTTTTAACAGATGAGATTTCCACCATCTTTAATATATAGCATCTTTTTTTATTTAACATGACAATCTCCGGAACTATTACCGGATCTAATTTTTTTGTATATCATAGACTTAACATTGGGAGTTCTACAGGCTAAATATGAGGCCAGGTACTTAGACAATACAAGCAAAACCATCAGGAGAGAGTATTTAATATTAAGGCTTTCTATAAGGGATAAACCTTACAACTAAAAAACGCACCTATAAGCTATCTAATAAGATTCTTCTTTTTTATTTATAAGCCTACCAACGTTTGGAAACTTTGAAAATAAGTTAAGTAATAAATTCCCATTTTTAAAACCTTTTAATTATGACATGACTATGATAAATTAAAAAGCCGTGAATTTGATAGCGGCACGCAATTGCAACACATTGCATTCACATCGATATCTGATCAGAATCATTCAGAAATTATCCGACATTAACGTATTAACGTAAAAAAGTCTTATCACTTTTGACATAATTATTATTGATCTGTGGGTCAACAAAGAAAGCGCCGCGCGGAGGTATAGACAAGATGTTTTGCGAATTAAAAATTTAAAAATATTTATAAATTTTACGGCATTAATTAAGGTTGTGCTAAACATGATTGATTTTACGATTCGTTAGAACGCTTTGGCTACGGAATAAAAGTAATAAATTGTCTGTGGTTTAATGCGAAAGTTTGTTAATTTATCGTAGTAATATTATCAACGAGAAAAGTTGTGTGTATGTTTGTTCCTTCTTAATTCAAAAACTACTTACTGAATGGATTTCACTGAAGTAATGTATGAAGCTAAATTTTTCTCCAGAATACCTCTTAATTTTTTCCCGGTATGTACTTACATAAAATCGAAATCTGTGAAGGTTTTAATAAACTTAGTTAATAGGATCTATTTAAATACTAAAAAGTTAGTTTTAAAGAAGATAAGAACATTATTGAAATATTTGTTCAGCTAATTGGTTTAAAAAATGAAACGAGCTTTAAAAATAGGTATAATATAGGTATAGGCTAATGGTAGGTGATATGACATCACCTACCATTTTAAATTTCACGCCACATAAATAATGAAATAAATTTTATTTTTTTTAATAATAATAAAACCTCCTTGTTAAAAATCTTTTAATCTAATTCAATGCTTAAAAAATATATTTTGCTGCAAAGTTTTGACGTTTGCCATTTCCCGCCATCCGTCATATTATGTCAACAGTCCGCCATTTTGTCATTAACCAAACATGGCGATGCTACGTGGAATAGTACACACGTGTATCATATCTTAGAAGCCTGCAAATTAAAAAAAATCGGATAGGGCTGTGGCGGGGCACACGGCCGTTGGTTTTAACATGAAACGTCTATGCTAGCGAATCGCTTTTAAAGTAAAAGATTGAAATGAAAACACAATTGCCGCTGTTTTAACAGCGAACTGACTATATAAGTGAAATATTCACACCACATTTCTGTTTCTAAGACTAATAGTTTTTTAATTATTAAGGTACGATGATGTAGACCTTTTCGTTACGGTCCACTTTTAAGCCTGGTACGTGTATGTTTAATTTTCTAGACTATCTTTTACTTGCCTTTTACGAAATACTTTTAAAGTTTTTTTTACAAAATCTAGCAAGTATTAAAGCAATCTTATACCTTAAGGGTTTTTCTTTCGGACAACAATAAATAGTATAGACCGTACAATAACATATTACAGAATGCTATACTGAGCAGGGCTATTTTAAAAGTATTAGCTACCTTAATGTTATGTTTCATCTAATTCAGCTTATTATTTTAGACTATCACTTTACTATATTTACAAAAATCACTTTTAAAATGAAATGTAGAATGCAATTAATATAACCCATATAAAAATATAGTACCTACCTACCTACACGTCACAAAAATTGTCATAACTTTAAAAAGGGCTCTTAAGTTATTTTTTTCTAAATACAGAATTTATTAAAGGTATACAATGAAACAATAACAATAAACATGTTTATTAAACCACACACACACACACACACACACACACTTATAAGCAGACATCTGACAAATGACAGATGCAAAATTTTTAAATTGCGATAATGTTATCGGTCTCTATATCATCTTTACCGGTAGAGCCGGTATCGATATCAGCTAAAATACCATGTAGATGTATAAAAATTTGCTTTTTATAGCTAATAACGTCTGCTATTTTGAATAAAACAATTAAAGGTACGAATAAAATACTATATTTTGAGTGGTTTAATTTCCTTGCTATGGGCTACAGCTAACCCGCGGTTTCACCCTTGCAGAACCCATTCCCGGGGCGAAACCGGGATGAAAAGTATCCTTTATTTTAAACCAGGGTATCACGCATCTACAAACCAAATTTCAACTAAATCGGTCCAGCCGTTTTTGCGTGAAAGAATAACAAACATACATGAATGCATAGATTCTCACAAACTTTCTCATTTCTATTATTAGTCGTATAGGATACGTACTATACTAGTATAGGTAACTGACGTTTATTACTTTTTAAGACTAACTGTATCCTACGAATATACTTGCGTATTATAAGTTCCCTTAGTACCTAATGCTGGTATAAAAAACCATCTAAGTCGAAAACTTAAAATCGTCACTTCTATCTATCCTTCATTTTTTAAACTACGCAAAAAAAATCCGCGGAGTTTTTTCTGCGTTACATCCATAGCATAAGTATTATACAGCCCTTAAATTTTTAATATCATTAATAAGATTGTGCCTGACAGAGATTGCTATGTAGCAATAAGTTCTTTAGTGCATAACAATTTGTTTTCTTTGAATCTGAACGCTTTTATTGTTTTTTTTTGTACGATAAAGTGTTTTTAAATAAATAGATAAATAAATAAATAAGATATATACTCCGTTAACTTCTAAAACTTGACTAAACAAACCTTTCAAGTCTATTAAAGCATATATAGCTCTTCATAGAGAAAATACTAGTCAAGCATTTATCAATATAGATGTTTGTAGAAACAATAATTACTATTTATATACCTTTAACAGTTTTTAGCAGTCGAAAGTTTAAGAACCCTTAAATAAATAATGACTATCATTTATCAAACTGTGGTTTAGGCATAGTTAATTAATTAGATCAAACGTGTTGTATTTCTTGGACTCTGCAATACCTACATAGTAAAAAAATGTTTTAACGCAATGAAGTTTATGTCAGTGTTGTTGTTACAATACATATCTACTTTCTTTTATATATTAATCTTTCTCTATTAAACATTTTACATTTTAGTTCCTTTAGGTTTTTTTTAATTTAACCCAGACTCTCAGATTCTAATACAAGAAAGGCTCACTCTAGGAGACCATTTCAATCTCCTGACGTACTAAAGACAAAAAAGAGGCTCTTCTTTATTCGCCTCTTTAAAACTTTAAGCTTATATAGCCACCAGGAAATACCCATTCAGGGAGATCATTTTAATGTCCTGGCATGCTCAAAACATGGAAGAATCTATTTTCTGATCTATTAAGACTTTCAAGATCATATCCATCTGGAAAGACCTACTCAAAGAGATAACTTTTCTTACATATTCAAATAAAATTACAGATTAAATAAATAAGAAAAATGAGTCCTCCTTAAATTTGTTGAGTAGGCACACTGATCGCGAAATTAATTAATTTTGACAGTTCACAATACAAATCTGTCAAAGTGGTTGGACTTAATTAAGATGTACTAGTATTTGGGTGGCGCTTAATTATTCGGCCGTAAGTTTTTTTAAATATAAAAATGTAGGTTGGTACTAATTAATTGAAATGTTAATATGGATTCTCATTAAATTAAATTATTATTTTATTTTACACAGGATTGTATGTAACTTTCGCTTTATAAATTGTTATTTTAACTGATTAGTTTAAACTAAGGCTTTATTCGTATTTTTAGTAAACTTTAAACAAAAAACTTAGACGACAATTTTTAACAGAGGCTCTTTCACTATAAAACTAATTAAAAATGTGACTCGGACTAGTTTCTGAGAATACGTTCAAGCTAAAAGATATTTTGTATTACTAATAAAATATGTTGTGAAACTTAAGTGTAACAGTAATTATATAGACATTTATCAATCAGTAGGATAAAGTTTTAAACTTTTCTTAGTTCAAATCTTTTCTTTAAACCTATTTGAAAGTCTAACCTTAAATATAGTAAAACGAAATATTTAAATAACTTAAAAAACTAATTAATTCTTCTCTCTTTCAATCCATGTCCTTTATACCTTAACTTTTTTTATTTTAGAAGAACAACTATCAAAGTTAAGCTGGTTGTTCTCTGGAGAAACTGCTTATCGAAACAGTAGTACCTACATAATTGTTTTATTGTACTATGACGATGCAAGTGTTACTATATGTAGCCTAGTTGAATAATAATATACACATACATTTAAGATGTAGCTTATCATAATATTCTTTAATGTTACACAATTCTGATGTGATATTACAAGAAAATTGTATTAATTACAAATTTAATATAATACATTTTTTTATTTCTTATAGAGCCATTTATTTACTTAATATATCATTAAAACAAAATTATTAAATGAACTCTACATTAAAAGTATTTTTCTAATTGGCAACTTTATCCGTTTAGAAACTGTTTAACTTTTAATAGTATAAGGAAAATTCTTGAAAAATATACAGATACAACTACAACCTCCTTGGTTTGAAATTAACTTTATTTTTATTTCTAATTTAACCTATAGTAGAGCATTTTGAATTAAATGTAGAGTCTGTTGAGTTTTGTGTCTACTTTAAATAAAATTATCGGCTCTACCAAAAGTTCAAAAAGACTCTACAATTTCAAAGATAACTTTAAAAAAATATTCTCTGTAACTGAATGATAACGAAACGTTCTATTCTTAAAAATATTTTGACATTTGTTTTTAGCGTTTCTTTCCATAGACTATAAAACTGTTTATTATATTCTTAGTATGATATTTTATCTGTAGGTACTTACGGTGAAATGGGAAATCAATGTGCCTATCACAGCATCACTTCACAACACAAATTGTCACACTCAATGTTAATTCACTGTTCACAACACCGACAAGATATTCAAAACGAAATTGATACAATTATTGCATAGATACAGCAGACTTATAATTGCAGGCCAATTATTTCATACAATTAAAATACACGTGACATCGTTTTCCAAATTCAAAATCGATTTATTTTTCGTCACGTCACCGATGTCATTTTAACGGCCAGTATCACGTACGCTCTATAGTCATTTCTGTAACACTAAACACGATAACAGTCATCAAGTTCGAAAAAATCAGAATCACTGGCTGGCTATGATAAAAAAAAACGCACCGCACACAAGCACAAAATTCTGTCCAATTAAAGATAATGTTTGTGGAAATTTTAATAGCGTTCCCCTCCGAAGA
This sequence comes from Eurema hecabe, assembly GCA_026213755.1. Lineage (NCBI taxonomy): Eukaryota > Metazoa > Arthropoda > Insecta > Lepidoptera > Pieridae > Terias > Terias hecabe. The sequence goes on along the minus strand of JADANM010006970.1, from coordinate 1,739,787 downwards.
AATCCGACACAACCAACTCCCGTTGAATTTAAACACTTAATGATCGGTTGGAGGAAATTGTCCGAGAAACGAACGGCCCAGAGTGGTGCCGTCTCTTTCGTTTTAGTTCCGTTTCGTGCCGCTAGTAAGGGGTGAATGGCGGTAGTGTGCTATGGAAGGCGGAGTTGCATTAAAGGTGTATCACACAAGGGGAATGGCTTGTCTGTGATTGGTGAGTGCAAATGGCGCGATTTTTTTCGCTAGAACGTGCAGTGGACGCGGTTGGTAACGCAGCATCGATCGTCGGCGCCTAGGCTACCATTAATTTTTTTATGGGTATTTTTTGGCGGCACAGCAAGTAACCTGTTATGGAGGCCACGCCCAGGAGACGTAGAGACGTGTTGAGACCATCCGCTATCAATACAGACTCCGAACGTAGCTTGTGTTTTTTTGTCTGTAAATGTTTTTTGTTCGTGTGACGGTACCTTTGATTCGGTGTGGTGTGGTTGCTTCTTTGTTTGCTGTGTGTTAACAGTAAGTCGATAAGGATGATATAATGTTAAGATAAGAGTGCTTCGGTATAACATAAGTTTGAGGACTTGAATGAATCCCGAATTGTGATGTCAATTTGTCTACAAGTTTGCTAGAGATCATAAATTATTAGTGTCAATAATTATACGTTTTGTCACAAGAATGTCAATTTGTCAATGGTTATAAAATAGATAATAAATTATTAGTGTCAATATTAACCTACCACTTTTTAATCATAAGGATTTAATGACAAATGTTCAAAGTAACTTGTTTTTTGAAGACTGTTTAATCAAGTAATAGATATAATATAAAGAACCATTAGATATGCTGTATGTAGATCTTAACATAATTCTTTATTAATTTTTTTAACCAAATATACTGTTCATACATTTTTATCACTTGAAATTTGACTAAAGTGTTAATGTAGAGCTATTATCAAAAGGACTTTGCTCAAATATAAGAACTAACATATGTACAATATTATTATCCAGTCTTTTCAAAACTATAGCTATTTAACATATTAATCATACTTACCAGTGGAATAAATAAAAGTGATATTTTAACAATATTTTTTTATTATTAAAGACTATTTAAAAAAAAGAACTCTACATTCTAATTTTAATATTGAAATTAATATTATCGTTGTAATTTACGTGAACTTTAATTTACAAATAATATTTCAATTAAATAAAGAAATACAGTTATAGGTTCCTATCTACAGTTGACAAAAAATATATTTTAATATAAAGTTCTTTATAGTTAATATTATAAATGTGAAAGTAGAGATGATTTTTACGCTTTCACACAAAAACTACTGAATCGATTTGGGTGATATTTGGCATGACTGTAGATTAGATCCTGGATTAAAACATAGTATACTAGTTATCCCGGTATTACCCCGGGAACGGAAATTACGCGAATTAATTTCCTTTCTTGTAGGTAATATTATTTATAAGGACTTATAGCATTATTTATAATTGGATATTGTGTGTAGCAATTGTTATAAAATTAGTAGATATAGGTACTTAAAATATTTATTACAATACTTGAAATTAAAACCTACCCAAAAATATTAAGTAGGTAAGCAGTATCTATTTGCATATAATATGCAATATATAATATTAAAGTTTTTTGTATGGCCTCCTTCATAGCAACAGTTGTTTAAAAGAAATCTCTTTTGTCATAAAATTGCCATTCATAGATTCAAATTGTACTTAATATGTTTTATATGTTACAAAGTGCATAAAATTGCTTTAAAATAAAATTTTAGTATAACTAAGCCTTTCCAATTATCAACATTAACTTTTAAAGTTCTATATATTAATTATTATTTTCACTTACCGCTTCAAAGCGTTCATTCTTTAGAGTAGGTAATCTGGGGACTAATCTACATGTAGGTAGGTACGCCAAGGTTCAAGCAAATCGATTCAGCAGTTCTTGCGTGATTGAGAAACAAACATCCATACATTATTGAAAACTTTCGCGAATATAATATACTAGTGTCCCGCCCCGGCTTCGTTCGCATATATTATGCATGTATAACATATTATAATAAATAAACCTTCCTCTTGAATCACTCTATCTATTACAAAAACCGCATGAGAATCGGTAGCGTAGTTTTAAAGATTTAAGCATACATAAGGATATAGGGACAGAGAAAGCGACTCTGTTTTATACTAAGTAGTTATATGTAAGTGTTATTGATATTGAACAAGGCCAAAAATTAATATATTCTTAAATATAAAACCTTTTTATTAGTAATAAACTAGCTGTTGCCCGCGACACCGTCCGCGTGGACATATAAACGTTGACCTTATCCTCAGTTCGAAACTAGCCTATCGCACCTTTAGAATTGTAGTGACCTAATTAGAAAATATGATTTTTTGGGAATCGTTACACAAAGATTTGAACGGTTACATGAAACACGGTAAATGGAGGGGAGTGAAAGAGACCGATGTATACGTTATGTAGCTTTCTACGCCAAAATCGGTGTGTGTTTGTAATATAATTTAAATCGATGAACATTGTAGTTTTAGGTCCTTTTTTGATATAAAGTCAAAATCAGGATTTTTTTAATTAGGTCACTTCAATTCTAAAGGTGCGCTATGTCTTCATGCAGGCTCTAAAGTCTAAACGATATGTGTGCTAAATTTCATTACAATCGGTAATGTAGTATCTTATCTATTTCTTTATAAAGTAACTTTACTAAGGAAAACTTTATCTAGACATCGTCATATCCTTAATATCCTAAAAGATAGAATCTAATCAACCCGTATAGCATACTTCAGGCAAATCTAGGTATATAGTAGTTAATGCCTTAATTAATAACAAACATACTTATATAGGTACATCCACATAAACGTAGAATAAGTATTAATAAGGTTAACTGTTATTTTGCCACGCTAATCTTTTAAACTGTGAGTCAAAATTTAAACATTGGATTCCCCTCATCCAACTTATATAATGGAAATGTGAAGTTTTATGAGAATGTATTTATGTTTGTTAATCTTTCACGCAAAAACGGCCCGACCGATTTAGTTTAAATTTGGTATGTAGATAGATGATACCCTGGATTAACACATAGGATACTTTATATCCCGGTATTGCCCCCGGAACGGGAACTACGCGGGTTAAACCGCGGGCACAGCTAGTATTAAATAATTCCTAGTTAAATTTATAAGCGAATCTACGAAGCCTGACTACTATACAATAATGTTTGAAGGCATAAAGCTATCGTTAGTGCAAATCTCATTACACATCAAAATAGCGTAATTAAAGAAAATTGCGAATCTGTTAAGGCTAGATAAATGAATTTACTCTTTAACGCGAAAATCATAACGCCCAACCGACCAATAAAGAGGTGCTTACATGTAATATTTATGTTGCATAATGACGTCATAAAACATTCAAAATGGCTACCACGTTCCAAATCCAAATAATCCGTAATATACAGTAAAACGGTAATAAACTGTTCTCCCTACAAAAGCGTGTTTCTTAGAATATTTAATAGGCTCAGGAGGTTTTTATTATTTTATAGTTTATTTATTTTACGTGGAACTGTGGTTTATTCGGAGCGATTGTAATAACCAATTAAAAATACAAAACTTTTTATTGTTTCGTCGGCTTTGATTTTGTTATGGGGTCGTAAAGGTACATTAGATTAATTAGCTAAATTCAAATGTTTATAAATGAGCAATAAAAGGGTTAAGTTAGGGAACAATTAACGAAAATCTAAAAATAAAACTTTTCGATAGATACGAATCGTAAATTAGTTGTTTAAGCTTTTTTAAAAGCTCATTTTAAATGTGTGAAAGCTTAATTATTCTATTGTATTAAACAGCTTTTTTATCCTTTTAATACATACCTAGAAGCAAATAAAAAAATACAAAAAATGTGCAAGTAACCTAGCCACAATTCTAACCTCATACGACAAAGTTCAACTAAATCGATGCATTTTTTCATAAATAATTAGGCGTCAAATAAACTCTCGCAGACTTCCAGTAGTAGTAGATTACAATTTTTCCACATTTATAGGGTAAATTCCTTATAGCAGCAACATTATCTGGACTTGTTTGCGTGGCATCTACAAGAGTATAAGAACGTGCTGTTAACACCTACATATATACAGTTTTGGCTTCACTCACGGCGGACCGATTATTAAGGGACTATCAGTCTATGCGATATACGTATGTTTTAGAACATAATAAGTATATTTCATACAAAAATATGTCGAAGTCCACGAAAAGAGACTTCATCATCACGTGAATGTCGAGGCAATCGAGCTCCTTGATGTTACTAAATACTAATACAGTGAGAAGACTGAAACAAACAAAGCCGTTTGAGTTAGTGTAGGTAGTGGTTTAAAGTGACAAATAAATGCAATGACAAGTGCCGCGTACAAAGAACACATGAACAAAGTGTCCTCGCCTTAACAAAAACTAAGTATAGTACGCGTCATTTATGTTTAGCGCTGGACGAAAATAGCTGCGCATCGGTAGAGTCGCGCTCGTAATTGACGTATTGGTGCGAGAAACACAACACGACTGGGACAACCAATCAACGCTCGCGCACCCGACATTCACTCGCTCCGCGCGCCGCACCGCTACCTCGATACCTTATTTTTGACTTCTGCGCAGGTTTCGTTCAGCGGTAAAGATTCGTGACGCGTACTATACTTATAAGTGTTACTGGACACGTTCTTAGATTTATGTTTATGTAATAATTTAGGTTAAATGTAATCCACTAATTAGTCAACAGGCTAGATTGTAAAATAAATAAAGTATTACATACTTTATTGTTAAAAAAAAATCCAAAAATCATAAAGCATCTGTCAAACCTACCACGGCGCTACACCGATATTTTTTTCTCGTGACAAAAGAGGCCCAATGTTCACGCCCCATAAAATAGATAAGGTCTATACAAGGACCGGCAACAAACGATAAAATTGTCACAGATAAATAATTACCACAGACAATAAATAATTTAAAACCATAAACTGCAGAACTTCATTAACTACCGTTCAGCGCAGATTGAATATCTTTGGCGGGCTTTGCGAATTGGAATAGATAATAAAATTTTATTTATTTTGCGAGTTTGTAGAAACTCAATCGAATTTTGTTTTTTGTTTTTAATGGTTTATGTATGTTTTGCGTTATGTTAAGCAGTTAAAACCAAAATCTTATCAATAAGAAGAAATATTATCAATTGAATATCTTAAAAATTGTTTTAAATTGTTACTTCTCGTTCTATCTGGATGAGTTCTACGAATATTATAATCTACAATAATATTATAAAGGGGAAACGTTTACATTTTTTGATTTTTGTATGTAACGAATAAACTCAAAAAGTGCTGGACCGATTTTAATAATATCTATTTTCATTAGAAAGCTATATTTACGTATCTATTATATTATCATTGGGTAACATTAGCTATTTTTACGGGCCGCTAGTGTATGCTAAATAAAAAACTTCTCTCTTTCTTAACTGACATTTAAAAATATTTTATTATTACATAGTGTAAATAAAAAAAAAGTTTATACGTCCCTATGTATGCTTAATTCTTTAAAACTTCGCGATTTTCATGCGATTTTGTTATTCAAATAGAGTGATTAAAAAGGAATGTTTATATACATTATAATAAAAATAAAATAAAAAAATAAAATAAGCCTTTATTGCTGTAAATTTTTTAACATGTTCCTTCATTTTACGTGAAGTAAGATAAACAGACTAACTACATTCAATACACTAAATTTCTAACTCGGTAATCGATATCTCTCCCCTTTATACAGCTTGTCTTTCGACAAAGGCCCCCTCTAAGGCTTTCCACTTGTTTCTATCCTTTGCTATACGTTGCCATTCTGGACCCGCTAATTTTTTCACATCGTCCCATCGCTTTATATACATTATACACGCTTCTTAAAGATAAACAAAATATTATAAACATAACGAACCATCTTTACATCTTTACGTAAAAGAAAACATTTTTCAAATCGCAAAGCTTAGGTACCTAATTTCGTAAATTAATGATCGACTGTTCTACTTTAAATGCATCTTTAAGCGTAACAGATCCCTTTGTTGATTTATTTAAATAACAATAAAAATAATGACAATTTTTATTACCGTAGCTAGCGCCACAGGCAAAAAACGTTTGTTCGCGGTCTCTTAAGAATTACTATTAGTATTGTCCGTTTAGTTTTTGCGAAATGCGAATTTTTTTCCCTTCGTATTGTTACGTGGGGTCTCGTATAAGGACCTTAGTCGTGTGCGCTTGAAAGGGTCCAAATCTATTGTCATAGTATTAGCGAACTAATAGAATATCTAATAATAGTACAATTTACTCCTTTAATGTATAATACCCCACAACAACGTAGCTTTGTACAAAGACCAAGCTCCATTGTTACTTTAAAAGTGACTAACTTGTGATTGAAAATTGTGTCATCGATATCTTATTACGTATCTAAATAGGTACATAAATAACTAGCTGTTGCCCGCGGTTTTACCCGCGTAGTTCCCGTTCCCGGGGCAATACCGGGATATAAAGTATCCTATGTGTTAATTAAGGGTATCATCTATCTTCATACCAAATTTCAACTAAATCGGTAAAGCCGTTTTTTGCGTGAAAGAATAACAAACATACATATCTCCGTACATTCTCACAAATTTTCGTATTTATAATATCTATTATTATGATTTTGACGCTCTCAGGATACTGTTCATGTTAATCATGTAGGAATATTGTAATGGTTTCTGTTATATACATCAATTGCTATTAAAGCCATTTTATAAACATGTTTGAATTATAAATTATTTTATGTAACACTAGCTGACCCGTGCCCACTTCGTTGGGCATAATATTAACAATCCTTTTTTTATAGCCTATGACACTCAGCAATAACGTGGCTTTCTATTGTTGAAATAATTTTTAAAATCGGTTTAGTAGATCCCGAGATTACCCCTTACAATTTAACAATCACACAAACTTAACTTCTTTATAATATTAGTATAGATTAATTAATTGAGCTGTTAAAGTTTTTGCTGTTTTTTTCTCTTTAGAAACTGGCTTTTGTACCGGCGCAGTGGTAAATGATTTTTCTGTAATACCATGACGATTCAACTGTCACTATATGTAGCCTAGTTGCTTAAAGGTCAATTTCACATTGACCCTATTTCATAATTAGTTGTTTTGTTTTATAATGTTTTACTGTACTGTGTGATTTTTGTTGTTAACTATTTAATATAACAATTGATATTTACGTTTAAAATACTAGAATATTAAATCTTTTTCTTTCGCTACTATTAAATGCAACTTGGTACTGGATTTTCAATTAATTTTATGTACCTTACTTTTGTAAAGTAATTTAAGTTTATATTAAGTATTAAAATTAAAATAAAAAAAATATGTTTTAAGAATATTTTTTAACAACGAATATATATTAAATAAGTGCATAACTACGTTCGATGGTCATAAATCTGATCTTATATTTGAACGAGGAATAAAAACAATTCAACATTATATTCTCGATAATTTGTGAAGTGTTACCATAGTTATCATCTTATTTAAAAGAATTCCATTCCCCTCTTTTTAAGCTGGCAATGTTATCAACGAATAAGGTTTTAAGCTTTTAAAAGTTCAAAGGAAGAAAGAAGTCGCTTAATATTATTGGTTAAAGCTTTAACTTATACCTAGGCATTACATTTAAGTAATCCCTTAAGTTAATAGTTCTAAGTGGTTTTGTGTTGAAATTTACTTATTTATATAACTTAAACAGTAACTTGTGTTTCTAAACGTCTCCCTTTAAGTATGTTTATAATGTTATATGTCTTATAACAATAAAAATGTGTATTTAAAATGTTATTGTTTTATTTATATTTCCCTTCCTAGCTTAACTTAAACTTAGATTAACTTACTATACAGTTAACTTAACATCTTATGACTCAAAGTGAGGAGCGTCGATGTAGTGCACCCCTGCCCTGAGCAAAGTTCCGGGTAGCACTACATTTTCAATACCTAGGTATAATAATACCTAACAGTAATTCTTTATTTTCAATATACTATGTACATTACTGAAATACACCTTAAAACTGGAAATAAAAATACCTCAAATAGTGTTTCGACACTAGGCTTGTCGCTATTAATAATTTCTTACAGAAAAGTCCTCCTAGGTAATTATATTTTAAAATAATTTTTAAAGTACAAAGAAGGGTATGTGTAGGGTATAATGTTACAGATACCATAGGTACAAGGAACGTAGTTGCGTCAGGCCGGCAGATTTAAAAAACATACTAATATTACTTGATAAAATAACTGTTGTCCGCGACTCCGTCCGCGTAGACTTTCATATAACGTTGACTCCAACCCCCTTATTGTTTTCATTATTTTTAAGCTGTACTGCTATTCGGAACGGGGACAATTCCAACGAAACAAAAACAATGAAATTGGTCTAGTCAATCTCGAGTTATAAGTGTTGTAACAAACACGTCTTTGTTATATTATACCTACTAGCCTTTCCCCGCGGTTTTACCCGCGTAGTTCCCGTTCCCGGGGCAATACCGGGATGTAAACTATTCTATCTCTCAAGTTGGATCGAACTGCACATGGTGTGCGAATTTTATTACAATCGGTTAAGTAGTTTAGGAGTCCATTGAGGATGAAGACAAACATTGTGACACGAGATTTATATATATTAAGATATAGATGTGAAAGTAATAATCAAACTGTGGCTAAGAACATTAATCTATGAAAACGTCGAAAAAATAGTAAACTCTAAAGAAAAATTTTAAATTTTACATAGGTAAATATTGTCAATTATGTTTTGGTTTAACAAATTTGCGTAGTGACCGGGTCCTCGATTGAAAATAAAAATAGGCTTTTGGTAAATTGAGGTCTTCACGACACTGATATGTGATATGTAATGTACCTATGTTATTTAAATAAATATTTTTTAATTTTTTTTCAAATAGGAATGTAACGCTTTTACGCACTACTGTACCGATCGCCATGAAATTTTCTACAAATAATCTTGAAGTTATCTGAATGAACGTAGGCATTTTTAAAATTTATTTTATTGATTCAATGCAAGCGAAGCCGCGAGTCATAGCGAGTAATATAACAAACTTCTAACGACCTTACTGACATAATATGCAAAACTGTCAGATGCTTAACGTTGATTGAATTAATATGCAAGCATAACTTAATTGGCTACGGTTCGCCTTGTTAAGTAAATAAGTCATCAAGCGCTTAACTTAGTCATAATAGTTTCGTTAACTTAAGCGCTAAGTTAGAGCTATTCAAGGTGGTTATTAAAAGTTAAATGTCGGCTAACGATGTTAATAATTTTATTGTTGGTAATATGGTATCAATATTAGCTTAGGGATTTAGGAGATATAAGTAAGGATTTACTTAGTTGTTATAAAGTAGGTACATTATAAAAACAACCATTACAATATTGATATATAGAATCAAAGTATTAATTCAGGCTGTCACCTACCTTAATACCAAATTTCAACTGAATCGGTCCAGCCGTTCTTTCGTGAAAGAATAACAAACAAAACATACATTCCCACAAAATTTACATTTGTAATGTTATAAGTAGGATATGATTTCCTTATCGTCTTAGTTGTCTTGAAGATATCGCTGTCCAATGCAGTGCTACCCGGAACTTTGCTATAAAGCCCAACTCCGGGCAGGGGCTCTACACCGACGCTCCCCACTTTGAGTCATCAGATGTTAAGACGTTAGAAAATCATTAGCCCAGTAATTTTCTAACGAATATTCATATTTTAAAGATGTTTATTTAGAACTAACTTTCATGAAGGGAATTTAAATAAACTCAGTACAGAATACTTTTTAAATACTTTGACAGTTGTAAAGGCACTATTCTTAATTAACATTACGTTAAAATTATATACCTCCTACTTTTTTAAAGAAACGCTGAAAAACTGACAAGTGACTTAATATTCTTATTCATCCATACTAATATTATAAATGCGAAAGTAACTCTGTCTGTCTGTCTTGCCATCACACTAAAACTAAAGAACCGATTAGAACTAAATTTGGTACGAAGATAGTCTAAAGCCTGGGGAAGGACATAGCCTAGTTTGTTTTAAAATCAACCCAACCAAAAGGTTGCGCGAGGGGTTGAAGATTTTTATAATATTACGCTTTTACGGCCAAACCGCTGAACCGATTGTAATGTAATTTAGTACACAGATGTTCTAGAGCCTGAGATAAAACATAGGCTACTTTTTAACTGGAAAAGAGGGTTATAAGAGGGGTAGGGGATGTCAAAGTTTATATGAAAGTCCACGCGGACGGAGTCGCGGGTAACAGCTAGTCTTTCTATATAGATATGGCATTAGCGTCTAGCTTTTTGCCAGTGTCAATGTTATAAGAGGCAACGTCAAGATAGTCTATATGAGTGAAGTAAAATGGTCCTCAAGTCATCTTTAGTCGAGTCAGTCAGTCTTTCTGCCCTTCGTTAAGTGTTAGTGAACTTTACGAAGAACCTCGACGAATCTTGGAGCAATCGGAACGGCGCTACTATGCGCTCTCGAATAAATTCTTCATTTCCTGGACACTTATTAGCTAATTTACTGCACGAATCACTATCACAATCAAACATTAAATCACTTTATGCACCAAAAAACGAATATTCAATCGAGATTAGGTACAAATAGACGCCGTAAGATTCCCGCCAAAACTCTCAAGTGTCATATTCATAGTTCAGTATAGTTTTTTTTTAATTCAACGACGTAGGTACGCTCCAAAAAGTTCTTAATGTAAAATTAAATCCACATCAAACCAAGGACACAAGACAGCAATTATATCTGGGTGGCAAACGACCGGAAACATACTAATATCAATAATAATTTAAAAACGATCAGACTTATAAATCGGCGCTAACATCCCATTTTCACAGATACAACTAAAAACTTAAAGACGCCGCTAAAAGATGCCGCCAAAAAAAACAAATTATCTCTGGTTCGGGTGATTAAAAACTGCCTTGTTAGCCCGACGTGTCTATGGTCTGAATGAAATGGTTGTTTAGTAGAATTGAATTTAGATTCATTTATCTTTCTGTAAATAAAATTAAATCAGTTTCATTAGAATCTTTGAAACTTAGGAAGAGCTAGATCGATTTTAGTTATTTTTGATTTTTTGAATTTATCTTGTTCCAAATAGAAGAATATCTATTATAATCCGACTTATATTCTAAACGCGAATTATAAGTTTACGAGATTTGTTTCATTTTATTTTTAATATAGAATTTGCTGAAACGCAGAAAGATTCGAACTTGGATTAAGACAAAGCATTCTTTTTATCCCGGTACAGCCAGGGGAAAAGATACTTCGCGATCAAAAGCGGGGCGCGCCTAGTAGTACACATTGATTTATAAAAATACTAGCTATTGCCCGCGACTCCGTCCGCGTGGACTTTCATATAAACTTTTACCCCCCTTCCCTCCTTATAACCCTTTTTTACGGTTAAAAAGTAGCCTATATTTTATCTCAGGCTCTAGCCCATCTGTGTACCAAATTTCATTACCATCGGTTCAGCGGTTTGCAAGTGAAAGCGTAAAATTATAAAATGTTTCAATGCCTCGCGCGACCTTTTGGTTGTTGATAATAAAGTCAAAAACGAACTCTTTCAAAAATATTCAACCGACATTTGTTTCATAAATTTACAATTTAAAAAACGAACAGAATACTAATTTGACACAAAAAAGCGCGGGCTATTTAGTTTTGCATAAAACCTTAATCCCTCGACAAGTTCTAACTAATTGACTTGTAAATCTGCAGCTACCAAGTAATAAATTTAAATTAAATATTTTGACAGTTCATATTATTATTATGACAACAAAAATTCAAGTGGCGGTCCATTTATTTAAGTGATGACGCGACAAAATAACCCGTCGACGGATTTTAAACGCATTAGATGACATTGCACTTTTGACATCGCTACTATTTGGCAACTTTATCTGTGGCAAGTTTTGACGTTTCATTTGGCGCCATTTGAAAAAATATGCTCTCATTATACTAATATTTAAAGCGTTACTTTGACCCTTTGAACGAAATATTTCTGTTGTTTACTTTACTTGAAATTTATAGTAAAACTATCTGACCTGGCGAACTTCGTATCGCCCTATAATCATGAAATATCAAAAAAGTGAAATGCTAATCTTTTCTTACATAAGAACCTCCTCGTAATAATAACAAATACAACAAAAAATCAGACAAATCGGTCAAGCCGTTTTCATGTTGTGTCGTGACAACGGAAAACGGGTTTCATTTTTATATATATTAAATAGATTATTTTTAGAGTACTAGCAATACTGAGTTGCTGGTTTTCATTTGCGTAAAATGAGATTATATGTATAAGTTAAACGTGTTTTATAGTTAAGTCTATAACGTTAAGTAAATAAAGCCTAGATACTTATTTATGTACATCATGACTTTCCAATATATTTTCTAGTGCATATACTAATAATAGAATATTTTCTAGACGTTAGGCACTTTTTAACCGACTTCAAAAAAGGAGGAGGCACTCAATTCGTCTTTATGTAATTTATTATTATTTATTTATTTATTTACCCTTTATTACATTAAAATGTTACAGACTATTTGTACAGAATCAGAAGAATTGTAATAGGCGGCCTTATCACTAATAAGTGATTTCTTCCAGGCAACCTTTATAATTATTTGAAAAGAAAGACTGGAATGGTAGGAACACTGAGTAGGGTATAGATATTATGTATGTTCTCCAAAATCTTCGTAAATTAGGTATAAACGAATTTCATTTTTTTTTAATTTTAAATTAGATTAGACATGTTTGTCAAAAATTGTTTTAAGCAGACCCGCGCTTTTAAATTGCACAGTTTTAAACAAAGCCTTTGAGTTTGAATTTCGCAAATATTTCAAGAACACCGACACGGGCTTTGTCGGCGACTTTCACCGAAAGAAATGGCCACCTGTAGTTCGCCGACGAAATATGATGGATGTGACAAACGCTAAGTATGGGATTCTCAGGTATATTGTTTTTTTTTTCGTCAAGTTTCGGCAAAAATATGTACTAGCCAAGTGTCAAGATTGAAGGTACGTACATTGTTAATTAAACGGTATTTTTTGCTAGCCAGTGTCAAATCGGTATTGTTTTTTTTTTTTGCGAAACGAAAAAGGTTTTATTTCGGATTGATTTTAAATTGTGTGGTACTTGGCTTTCTTTATTTTCTATTTTTACAAATTACCATTATTACACTTTGAGTATTGACACGCGTTTTTCTTATTTAAATTAAATACGAGTTTATACTAATTACATTTAAACAAAATCTTTGTTCGCGAGTTTGTTTCTTAGTTTTTAGTTACGATCTGTAAGAAGGTTCTATTGGAATTTTTTTTTTATTATGAATTCCTTGAAATTTGTGACTATTTAATATTTATTTATTTATTTATTTATTTATTTACCCTTTATTACATATAAAAACTTAAAGACTATTTATACAGAAACACAAGAAATGTAATAGGCGGCCTTATCACTAAAAAGTGATTTCTTCCAGGCAACCTTTATAATTATTTGTAAAGAAAAACTGGAATGGTAGGAACACTGAGCAGGGTATAGATATAAATAATAATATTGTTAGGGACTGTGACCTTTTTTGTGTGGGAATACAGTAATTGTAGATCTAGTTATGTATATACTTCTTACTTTAGAAGATCAACTAGATAATAGTGTTTCATATATTATAATTCTATATATGTATAATTTAGAAAGAGAGAAAGCTTCAGAGATAGCTTAATGTTTTTATGTTCATACATACATAGATGAGTTCATACTCATCTATAAATCGACAAAACTGATATTGAAAATTCATTTTTAAGTTTTTCGTAGTCAATTTGGTCGCTAGTTAATAAAAGCAAACCAACCCTACCAATCAATACCTATTCGCATTCATATATTAACCTTGCCATGGTAAAAAATCATATGACATCGATTGTTTTTAATTGAAGTTGCCAGTATTCTATGCATATAATTAAAATAGTAGAGGCTGCGTGTCTATTTGTTCCAGCTGATCTCTGAAATTGCTGCGCCGATTTGACAAGACTTTTATTGGCATTGATAGCTGATGTTAAAAGATAGCTGATGTTATAAGAATTTAGACTTCTTTTACTTAAGAGATGTGAACCGTCCTAATAAGTAAGTAATTGTTGCCGAGTTTTATAATTATTTTAGCCTTCAGACAAACGAAATAACGCAGGCAAATCCACGGGACACAGCTAGCCAAGCCCATAACTAACTTACCTTAAAAATATATTTCTAAACTACAATTTGGAATAAAATAATATAAATATTCCAGTCGGTGTTTCTTAAAGTAATTCGTGTGAGTTTAATCGTATTACATAGTCAAATAACCCCATTCATCGTTTAACGGTTGGAAGGCTTTCAAAGGTCTTTGTTGGCTACTGATTCTTGGGCTTCGTATAACGGAATGTTTGTTTGTTTTTTTATATGATCGAAGGGTACTGGAGAACCCCTGCTCTGCTGATGGTAAGCGATCATCTTCACCTATGAACAGCCGCAAATATAAATTACTCACGACTGTGTCAGCCTCTTTAATAGGCAAGGATTAAGACAAAAGAGAACACTGTATTCGGTAACAAGCTAGCCCACTTTAAAAGAGCTATTTTGAATTATTTAACGCTACTTTGAAATTCATGGAATAAATAGGTTCTTAATTCTTGATTTTTTTAGCATCCAAAAAAAACTTCAATTGATAAATAACATTATATATTAAAGTCTTAAAAGTATGTTTTCAGCCTAAATTATGTACACTGTTTTTGTCATGCATAATAGATAATTGTTACCTAATGTAATTTTTTGTGGTTGTACTCAATAAATAAATAAATATATTAGCGAGCGCTAATAACGCGCCGAGTTTTGGAATGCACTTATGATATTTCTATAAGACTTAGTAATATATACATCTTCGAGACATCGAATCTGAGGGCCTAAGTCCTAACAGTCGGCCAGACAAGATGTTAATGTAAATTTCAAAGCAAACTTTTTAAACTAGGCTAAGTGTTCCGGGCCCTTCTGGTGAGTGCGACATAACCACCTCCTTCCCCCTCGGGGAGAAGACGGTATATGGTTTTCCCTCCGTTAAAAAAAAGGCTAAGAATTCTAACAAAAAATCTTTAACAATTAGGTACTTTGAAAAAAAATGATTTGCGCATTAACGCAATGAAATAATATTTAATTCAAATTCAAATATATCTTTATTCAACTATAATTTATAACATATAGTAACACTTTTGATTCGTCGTGGGTCGTGGTGTTAAGAAACAATCATTTTGGCACCCCTATTTTGGCAGGCAGTTTCTTTTTAGAAGAACAAGAAAGTCTGATTGTTGCTCTTAAAAATAAAAAGATACAGTTGTCGTCAATATAAATAACAAAACAACAATTACAAGATTTTGTCGTCAAAATAAACCCCATCCTATAAACGTTAAGGAAAAATATTTCAAGGGGTTTTGTCTTCAATAGATTTGTTTATCGTGTGAATGAATAAGCTTTTAAACTTAGAATTATGAAGACTCTCATAAAAAAGTTTTTTTGAAAAATACTCTTTATGTTTAAATACAATCAGAATAAATCGAATTGCATTATAATGAATAACATTCTAACACTCGCTACAACCAAGATTTTTACTCTGTTGCATGAAAAAAAAATGTTTTTTTCGAAAAATGTTTTTGTAAGCACCTGCGCCGGGCCGACTTCAATCACTTCGTTCGAAGGAAACCTGATGTTTTTTCTCCACCAATACTGAGGTAACACAGGGGGTGATTTGTTTTTCGGTCCTAAAGTATGAAAAGACTATGTGTTCAAAGTCAAAGTCAAACAAATCTTTATTCAATTACGCTACTTATAGTAACACTTTTATATCGTCATGGTATTATAAACCATTTATATATGTAGCCTGGTTAAACATACGTTTCAATTTGACTTTTATTCGTATCATTTTATTGAGGTTTAACTAGGGTCAATGTTTGGCGTATTGGAAACACGTAATGCTGGTGACCAGAACTAAATATCAACCCTCAAACTTAATACCAACACAACTAGATATTGGCAAAATTGTAGTAACATAGGACTGCCATTTCACTCAAAAATAAGAAGAGTTTTAACTGAACCGTTAGTAATATTTAGTGAAGAAAAACGAGCTGGACAGACCGGGGACTAGGAATATAGGACCTTAAGTCAAGTCAATGGACTTACCATTAATATTTAATTTGACCGTAATATAATAGAAAATCTAATTTTTTATCTATTCTAGTAAGTATTCCTATTCGGGGTAGTGAGAATCTAACCACGTAATAACCATTAAAATCAGTAGATAGCTTTTCGACATTGAAATTTTGGGGTCTAACGACCAGTTAGTGGCTCGACTAGTCGAGGATTCTTTCTCTGGTTCAGAGATCTACATTCCCCCTTCGTTCACATTGAGATATATATTGAACTAGCTGTTGCCCACCTCGCTAACTCCCGTTCCCGTAATAATTTTGGCATATCCTGTTGCAACTAAGCTTTAAGTTTACTAAGGTACCTGCATGCCAAATTTCAAGCGTCTAACTTAAGTGGTTTGGATTTTTTCATACAAAAGGATTTTCCCGATAATTCCCGTTCCCATGGGAATTTCGGGAATTCCTTTCTTAGTGCACCTCTAGAGTACCTAAGCTACGTTCCTTCCAAATTTCAAGAGCCTACGTTTAGCCGTTTAGGCTGTGCGTTGATATGTCAGTCAGTCAGTCAGTCAGTTTCTAATTTTATATAATATATAGATTACATCTATTTTTCTATAAGCCATAATATTGGAACCATGACGGATCATCCTAGTAAATGCCAGAAAGCTAAAAAAATAACAATGTCGAAATATTTAACTAAACAGCTAGTTAGTTATAATACTTATTATATATTATAATATAATACTTCGAAAGAATTATTTCGATACAAAATACTTCCCTGTGCGCCGTACACCGCGACCTATCATTAGTCTGCGCAAACGCAGCATTACAGAACACATAGGTATTATGTACAATTATACTGTATACCTTATTTACTTCGCCAGAGACACGCAACCATTTTTATATACTCGCCTTTAATGTTAGGGTTGCCTTCCAGCTTGAAATAAAATACTTTAAAAGTGATTTAAGATGTAAAAATGTTTGTAGCAACCCTGTAGGTTTTCATATGCAAAAGATTATTTCGTTTGTAACAGATGGATGGAAAGAGATTCCTTATAAAGTGCCTAATAATAGTTTTTTTTTGGTAATAACAAACATACCTACTTTGAATCTTAACCCCCTTGTTTCATTAAATAGAAGCTTATTTCTTTTTCCGAGCTCTGAACTATCTCTATACAAATTGTAATGATGATGAACGATGCATTTTGTTTATAGAAATAAAATACTATTTTCAATCGTAGGTATAAATAAAAGTTTTATAATTCTCAAACAATATCTAATTAAAGAAAATATCTTCCGATTTTAATATTAGCATCTAATCCATACTAATTTTATAAATGCGAAAGTAACTGTGTCTGTCTGTCTGTCTTGCCATCACGCTAAAACTACTGAACCGATTAGAACGAAATTTGGTACACAGATGGTCTAGAGCCTGGGGACAGATATAGGCTACTTTTTTTATCAACCCCCAAAAGGTTGCGCTAGGGGTTGAAACTTTTTATAATTTTACGCTTTCACGGCCGAACCGCTGAACTGATTGTAATTAAATTTAAAACATAGGCTACTTTATAACTGAAAAAAAGGGTTATAAGAGGGAAGGGGGGGTCAAGGTTTATATGAAAGTCCACGCGGACGGAGTCGCGGGCAACAGCTAGTAAGGTATATATAATAAGGTAAGATAAGGTAATAGTGATAACTAGTCTATTGTTGCAATATTGTTGTTGTATAATAAGTAAGCAAAATTCTTAAGGTTGCGTAACATTACATAGTATAAAACAAAGTCGCTTTCTTCTCTGTCACTATGTATCTATGCTTGTATCTTTAAAACTACTTAACCGATTTTCATGAGGTTTTTTATCAGATTGAGTGATTTCAAATAAAGGTTTATGTGTATAATACAAGCTAAAATGCGGCTAAATCTGCGGGTCGCAGCTAGTTTTGAACACTTCTATTATAAAGAGGAAAAGTTTTGTATTATTGTATGTAACGAATAAACTCAAAAGTACTGGACCGATTTTAATAATTATTTTTTCATTAGAAAGCTACATTATCACTTAATAACAGGTTATATTTAGTAATATATGTAATATATCAACCCGTGCGAAGCCGGGACGAGCCGCTAGTTAATGTACATAATCCACACGTATCCAACAGTAATCCACATATCCAATAAGCTCGATTCAGAAATATCTACTAAGAGTAACAAGCAATTAATGGTTGAACAAGCTACATATCTACACGTTTGCAAAATCTTATCCTTTTCAATTTAGTCAATCTTACTAATAGAGTATAGAGCGAGTTTTGTTCATATTTATAATCCTTATGTTTTTCATTTTCAATCTTATTTTCAAATAAAATAATTTTTAACAAAAATAAACCGACTTCAAAGTAAAAGCAAAAAATAAATTTGCTTCCCACAAAGTAATACGCATTTTCATTTAGTATATAGAAATGATTTAATTGTTATTTTATAATTTAGAAGTCGGTGTCAAGTAAAACACTTATTAAAGAACTTATAAACACACTAGTCGCCCATACAATTTTTTAAAGTTCCCCTCGATTTCTCTGGTTTCCCATCATTAGATCCTGACTTCCTTAAAATGGGACCACCTCGGAGACATCTTCTTTCCAACAAAAAAAGAATCATCAAAATTGGTTCATAAACGACGAAGTTATCGGTAAACATACAAAAGTAAAAAATAAAATAAATATTATACATACAGACGATTTGAGAACCTCCTTTTTTTTGAAGTCGGTTAAAAAGAGCAACTATTAGAGTCTCTTGCCGGTTCTCCTCTGTAGAAACTGGCCTCCGAACCGGTGGTAAATGTTTTGTAATACCATGACGATTCAAGTGTTACTATATGTAGCCTAATTGAATAAAGATACTTTTGACTTTGACTTTGACTTGTTTGGGTGTCATTGATTTGGCTAATATTTTGCATACGGGTAGATTATACCCAGGATTATGACATAGGATACTATTTACCCCGGTATTGCCTCGGAAACGAAAATTACGCGACAAAAACCGCGGGGCACAACTAGTTTATACTAGCATTATAAAGAGGATTTGTATTATAAAAAGTACTGGACCGATTTTAATAAATATTTTCTCAATAGAAAGCTAGTTTATCACTGACTAACATAGACTATATTGTTCAATGAACGAAGCCAACAACATATAATTTTATTCAAATACTAGTTGACCCGAGCCCACTTCGTTGGGCATAATGTTAACAATGCTTTCTTATATAGCCTATGACACTCAGCAATAATGTGGCTTTCTATTGGTGAAAGAATTTTAAAAATCCGTTCAGTAGATCTCGAGATTACCCCTTACAGTTTAACAAACACACAAACTTTTCTTCTTTATAATATTAGTATAAATTATAATGAAACTCACGCGAAATAATAGCTGATGCTTCTGCGAAACCACTGAGTCATAAAGAATATGTTAAGGCGGTTTTTATCAAAGGCCCTATGCAACCTGAGGGCGACTAGTGGACCTATCATATAATTGAATCATTCTGAGAACAAATTGATTTATTTACATAACTAGCGATCGACCCCGGCTTCGCTCGTATATGTTATATATGTATTGTACACATAACCCTTCCCATTCAGGAACTCTATCTATTAAAATACGCAAGACAATTGCGTAGTGTTAAAGATTTAAGCATAGGTACATACAGTTATAGTGACAGAGAAAGCGGCTTTGTAGTGATACAATACTTTTTTAGTTAAAAATCTATAGGTAGAGCATACTCATGTATAACTTTAGAAATTTCAATATATCAACAGGCAACCTTATCGATAGGAAACGATATCTACCAGGCAACAACGATAATAAAAAGTTATTCAAATTTAGATTGTACATATCTATATTTATTTATATCTATATATATTATAGCTACGAAATGAGGCGAATAATATTTTCATGTTATACTATATCTTAAAATACTGGAATTTAGGAACATAAAAATTAGTCAAAAAATTTTTTTGAAAAAAATTATTCTTTAAATTATTACCTAGTAGGTATAATAATAATTGTCGCTATTGACACAACTTCTTTGTGAAATAATTGTAAATAATTATCAAAAATCAGGTAACTAGGTACTTCCGAATATTAATTATTTATCTTAACCTTCTGTTCCAAAAAAACTGGTATCATTAACATCGGCTACAATAAAGACACAAAAATGTGATCCATATTTCATTATGCTTAATTAAAAACAAAAATATTACCGACTTCGATATCAATTCTTAATAACTTAATCTACATGAGCGAAGCATGCTGACTTAGCATTTTACGCATGACATTCGGTCAATCAATTTTCGACTCTATTCACAAATCATTAAAATCAAAAGTTACCATTTAACGAATCATTAAAAGGCTTTAATTAATTTAGTACGTTCAATCTCGCTACCTGCCTGCGTTCGTTTCTTTGTTGCTAAGTATCTTAATGGTCTTCATATGTGTCGAAACTCTCCTGAGAAATTCATGAATCATTGATGGATTTTTGCATCACCTAATGACAAGTTTTTGTCATTAAATGACTTTGTATTGATATTGAAACGCAGCTTAAAACGTAAGGTATTGTAAGTCTAATATTAATTTATTTTCAATTTAATGTACTACAAAAACACTATCTAAGAGAAAAGCCTTTATTTCTGTATTAAATATGAATTTTCTATTTAAGCTACATTTGCTTTCAGAGGAGCAATATTAAAAAAAATATTGACGTGTCCACTTTAACAAAATGAAGTCCCGTTTAATTGAAATTACTAATAAAATAAATCAACCAATAACAATAAAACAATATCTCACATAACTCAATAAAAATGATTTATCGAATATTAATTCACAAAAGAGATTTCGTCGAAAGAGGTCAGCAGAGATTAATTACTTTTTAATTCGCCATTTTGCTTGCGTCATCGTGAGTGACGTTTCGTCTCGCGCGCTTTTTTCCCGCCGTGAGAATTGTCAATGACCGTGTATTTTGTTTACAATGCATTGTCAAATTCTAAAAGGAAATGATACATAATTTTGGGAACTGCGGAGTTCATTGTATTTTTTTAATATAGCTAGATACCCTTTTAATAGATATAAGGTTCTCTTAAACTTAAGTGGCTATTATTTTAAGATTAAAACGAAGTAAGCAAAGATCAGATGATACAATCTGTTACAAATAAATTAATTATTGATTCATAAGTAGCTAATAAGACGCGGAAATATTTCAAACAAACAATGAACAATGGCGAGCAGAAAAAGCGTTCGGATTGCAATAAAAATAATTGTTATTTTATCATGTACAATAATACTTATATAGAAAAGCAAGTTTGTATGGAAGTTCGTTGCTGTTTTATTAAAAACTACTTGATGGATTTGGCTGAAATTTTGTAGTCAGATACCAAGTTAATATCCTGGATTTGTAGATAGGACTCATTTAACCTCGGTGTTGCCATGGTAACGGAAATTACGCGGGTAAATCTGCAAGGCTAGTAATTAATATTGACTTTGACTTTTAGTTTCACATGATTAAGACCAGACTGCAAACATCAGTGCAGAGGTTCTTGGAATGTTGTGCGTAAAGATTTATTATCTATGGTGAGTAAAAAGTATGGTAACACAAGTGATTAGGTCATAAATGATTATGGCAATATCTGACTAATTGCCAGTCGATAAATAATATTGTATAAATATATTAGGTACATCATAGTTTGTAACATAGTAGTAGTGTCGCAACACCCAAATTGACATCTTTAACGACTCATATGATCAATTTAAAAGTAGACTCATTAAATTTTATACTTCTAAATAAAGAAAATTAAATCTATTTGTAGGTTATACCACTGTTAAATTTTTCTAGCTGTTACTGGGTATTGCTATGCACTCCAGAATTGTTATAAGTATCAGATGTTGTATAAACTTGTCATTGTATGGATACATAATATAATGTGGCTGTGCTCATAATAAAATAAATAAAATATAGTACCTATATAAGGTTCTGGATTTATGATGTTTTTTTTTAAATGACTTCTTAAAAAATATTTATTAAGTCTTATCTCTCTGTCTTACATATGTTTTTTAATTTCGACCTACATTAAAACCTAATTAGAACGATCGCAACGCGAACAAAACCGCGGGACATAGCCAGTTATAACATAAACATAACATAATCCTATACACGTACAAGTCCATACAAAGCGAAGGCGCCACGGGCGTGGCCGATCTATGAGTACGTCAGTGCCAGTGGCGCCAAAGCTTTCTGTTTGACGTTTCAACTTTTTTATTTCTTTTTCTTTTTTTTTCAAAGCGGCCAGCGGCCGGCTCTTTTTATCATCTAATTGGCAACACTAATTTTTCAAAATTATTATTAAGTAATCCTTTATTAATCGCACGTTTTTATAGATATTGTTTAATTTAGAGTACGAATGAAGAATTATAAAGCAAATTTAGCATATCGCATAGTATACTATGCACTATGCAAGTATATTAATAATAATAAAAACCTAGATTTATTTTTATCTATGGAACAGCCCCGGCTTCGCAGGCATTTATTAAGCATGTATTTTATATAAGTATTATAAACCTTCTTATTAAATACCTATAAAAAGAAGACGGAACAAAGCGAAATTATTTCTGAATACTATGTTATAATAAGGTAGATTTACATAATTATGGAAAGTATACTTTTTAATAATACCTACTTAATAATGATTAAAAAATATCTTATTGCAATATTTCCTATGCCTATAATTTATTTATCTTTTATGTATCGTTAGATTGAAAATAATTTCACATAAGCTTACTCTAGTATAGATTCTAGTTTAATAATAATATTTGAAATATCTATCGATATTGGTTACTTACTACTAAACAATAAAAGTTTAAAAATAAGTAACTCAATAAAGACATAATATTCCGTTTCAGTTTTAGTTTAGTTAAGTTAATTAAGTTTTTTTTAAGTATTCACAAATTGTACCTACTTATCGGAGGAGATGGACGAAAAGAATAATCAAGATACTGAAAACTATTGCAATATTAGTTAATTAGTCGAACCTCCTTGGTTTGTTACAATGTTTAAATTCAAACTTTAAAGAATTGTGTGGCATTTGTCAGTTGCTACAAAAAAACGTCAGAATTGTGAAAAATCGGATATTGGATAATTAGTAATCGAGCTTAATATACGCCGTGAATATGATACTCTGAAGTTTTACTTATTAAGAACCTAAGAAAGAGCCATCATGAATCAAACAATCACTACCTCGGCATCACTACAACTACTACGACGTCACTCTCTGCGACATAATTTTTTAGTATAATTGCAAGGAATAGATACATAATATTCCACATAAGCTATTAGTTACTTCGTTGGAAACCAAAATCTAACCAAATCTATAATTGATTTAATGACCTAAGCTAAGCTAAAGCTGAAACAAAAAATAAAAAAAAATATTCCCAAAAGCCGAATCCAGACGTATCATTACACATGTCCGACACGCAATTTCTCTTTAAAAAACTCCCAAATCTCTAATTTACCGAAAAAACTATATCATTCACGACCCTTTGATTTTTTTTTTATTTTTTGTTTTTTTTTTCTCGGAGCCCAGTTTGGGCGCGTGACTTTTGACTGACTTCTTTCGCCCGCGGCGTTATCCTATGTGGGATTAGTGCGTCCATATCTTTTAAAAGTTTTAAAAACTACATTTGATTGAAAAAATGCAAAATTTAATGTTAATTAAAAAGTAAATAATATCATTGAGTAATTAATATAAGCAATAATCATAGAGGTGCTTTTAAAAAGTTGTATAATCCCTTTTTAACTTTTAAAGTGTACTTATTACAATTAAAAATTATTTTCTATGATGGCCATTAAAATACATTTTCAATATATTTTGATGACATTTCTAAATATTTTTAAACGTTTTTAGGTAGATAGCTATAATTATAAAATCATTTTATGTAAACTCTAGACAAAGAATAACATTCTCAAACTGATCATATCAAAAAACATGGTATCCCTAGCCTTAACCTAACCGCAGAATTAAAAAAAATTAAAAAAAAGATGGCGTCGGCGCCCGACGATCGCGTGCTGTATAGGCTTCGAAAAAATACTCTTACCTGTTGAGTCGGCATAAACAAAGGAGAAATGGTATTGGGTTAGAAAGATGTAATTATTTTTATTGGCCGCAAAATTTGCGATCCATTCCCAATATACATTTGTAGACTAGCCAATTATCTATTTAAGTAAATATCATATTTATGGCAACACCAAGAAGGTCCACAATATGACCAAGTAAAGCCATTTCAACAAAGACAAATTTGTCTACATCGAATTATACTTTTCTATCAATGAATCCCCTAATAAGTATCTGACAATATTATATTAACTCGAAAATCAATCATTAAATTCACGAAGTTAGCTAATTCTTATTAATCCTGACAAATATTTAAAATGCGAATGTTTCTGAAAATGTTTGGATGTGTATTTATTGCTATTTCACGCAAATTCTATTGTATGAATTTAATATGCCATATACTTTAGACGCTATGGAAACTAATTTCCTCGACAGCAATATTATTTAAAACATAAAGCAACATTTTAATACTTTTTTTCATAAATAAAGAAAGATTAAAAATTTTCACAAATGTCAGATGTAAAGCCCGCCAAATTCACAGCTATTAATAATCTATATTCCTGCCAAAACCGTACAGTGGCGCCAACTTACAGCAGCCTACGGCTTAAAACCTTTTTGTTAATAAAATAAGTATAATTACAGTCATTAGATGATCTACGTATCCCAGAGTTCCGCTTTAATTGTTAGTCATTCATATTTTTAGAGTGAAACGCGGGGTTTTTTTTCTGTTCTTGCTTCGGCTCTGTCAAGGCCGCGGTTTGTATTGTGTGTTATTAGAATTTCTTTTAAACGTGGCTTTGTTATAAAGGTTATTGGTTTAAATCGAAGATATTCTTTAAGATATATTTCTTTCAAGATATCTTATCGAAACATTAATATACCTTACCTATACAAAAATTGACTCATAGGTTTTCAATCAATACGTAGTATAAAACAAATTCGCTATCGCCGTCTGTCTGTCCCTATGTATGCTTAGATTTTTTAAACTACGCAACGGATTTTGATGCGGTTTTTTAATAGATAGAGTGATTGTTAAGGAAGGTTTATGTGTATATATCGCAGGCGGATTGTATAATCCTCTGTATTACATTACGGCTAGCCGTTTTACAAAACAGGGCCGTTTTGCAAAGCGGCGTTTCAACGATTAGCCGTATTGAATGCGGCTGAGTAAAAGCCCGCCAGAATGTACCTATTCGTCGCCATACGTTATTCAATACGGCTAGCCGTAATGTAATAAAGCGAGGGAATGGTCGCCCCTTTGACAGTTTTTAGTTCTGATGACCGTGATATGTGTGATTTATAGTATGTTTATTATATATAGCTAAATACTATTTAATTATATTATTTGTGTTCAGTTAGTAATAATTATTCAAAGGAATATCGTAAGAAGAGCTCTACTAGCATTATATGATTATTAGAATTTAGTGTTTGAAAAACTTTATTTGTATTACTTAATTATTTCAAAATGACTGTGCCCTATGATTTATAATTATGTTTAAGAGAACAATATTTAAAGCCAAACACTTAAATTATTGAGTTATAATAAATGTAGAAAGGAATATCGTAAGAAGTGATATATTATTAGCTTTATATGATTATTAAAATTTAATTTTTGGAAAGTTTAACTGTAGTAGGTACTTAATTATTTCAAGTTGACAGCTATGTGATTTGTAATATTTTTTTTTTTACATTTAAGCCAAATTTGGAACATCGTAAGAAGAATATTAGCTGTTTACGATAATCAAATTTTTTTTTCACTTTATACATTGTTTTATTTTGTAATTACGGTCACCCTAAAATTTCATTATTAATACAATGCGGCTAAACGTGGACCGCTATATTGGAGAACGTATCGCAATGACAATACGGCTAATCGTTAAACCGCCGCTTTGCAAAACGGCCCTGTTTTGTAAAACGGCTAGCCTTAATGTAAAACAGCGGATTATACAATCCGCCTGCGACATATATATTACTAACGTAAATGCGGGTAAAACGTCTAGTTTATAATAAAAACTTAATTATTGAAATCTAAAATTTGAAATTGTCTCTTTAATAGTGATACCTTAGTTTTCTTTCAAACATGCATGTATAATATAGGTAAAAAAATCTTGAATAACTCTGATGAAAAACTACTTACATGAAAATCGGTTACATTGTTTTAAAGATTGATTCATACCTAGGGACAAACCAAAGAAACCGATGTAGGTACCTAGTATAATCAAACTATAATCATAGCCTTTTATTTTTATAACGAAACACCTTTGTTTTTATTGCTATTGCAATTGTATTAGTCAAAGATTAATATATGTACGATCTTATTAAAACCTAAGGTTTAAATTTTACTGAAATTCAAGCTATAAATGTATTATTGGTTAAAACATTTTACAAAATATTTTTTTTAAAAACAACGCCATCTCTCGAAATCGATTTGCACTATTTCAACATTGTTATTTCTTCGGACGTTGTATTTTAAGACGGCCTCAGTATTTTAAAAAATACAATAGATGTCACTATAATAATTTCTTTGGGATACTAAAATAATATCTCTATCTATATTAATAATACTATCTCTAAACAGTATACATTTATCTTTTTGATTTTATCACTTTTCCATAGAAAATCGTAAGTGATTTAAATTTCATTAGCTGATGTAGTTTTGCAATTTGCATAGAAAATATCAGTTTCGACGTTACACGAAGACATGTTACTATTCATATTTTGTATACACATGTTATATTTAGATATAGATATACAGGTCATAGCATTCGAAGTTTTACATAAGAATTGAAATAAAACAATAAAATGCAGAATAATACTTTATTTAAAATTATCAACATCTATAACAATTTACATTACACAACACAGTATTATGTTGAAGAAATATTTATTAACAATTGATTTTATCTAACATATAGAATTAATACATACTTTTAGTAATAACAGTGTTATGCTAAATTGCTTACAAAATGAAGGTTTTTCTGAACCAAAGATAGGTTCTTCGACCAGTCGAATGGACTAACGGCCAAATACTCATATGCAAATTAAAGTTAAGCACTCCTTAAGTTGTACTTAAATTGAAGTTGCGTTTCAATATTCCGGCATAAGCTATTAGCTAATGGTTCTATGTAGACAAGTTGTATATATATACTGTCTCAAAAAAAATATCATAAGCACGATTCAGAAAGCTATAACCAGCGTCCTTTTTACAACAAATAATTTATTCTAACAAAAATATCTAACTTACACTAATATATTAAAAACAATAAACAAATAAAATTTCGGCTAGAATTTTATTTTCACATCAATACGACATACATTTTAACTTCTATATCATAATATATCGTACATAATTTTATACATAACAATAATTGTAATACTTTA
>JADANM010006970.1:1646849-1666029 GCA_026213755.1 Eurema hecabe | reverse complement strand
TCAAATTGAATGAAATTTTAAATATAGCGTGTACTTATAATGCCTGCATGGTTAATGAAAATTCAGCTTTCTAGTTTTATCCACAACGAAGTTACAGGGGGTCGAAAATGGCCTGAGTTGCTTCGAGAAAAGGATGGTACGGCCGTGCCGCTTTTTTGCTCGACTTGGTGGGGGCACTGCCGTGCCCCCTGATACGGCCGTGCCGCTTTTTTGCTCGACTTGGTGGGGGCACTGCCGTGCCCCCTGATTAGCCCAGTAATTTCGCTGGCTACAGTGCCCTTCAGACCGGAGCACAGTGACATTTTCATATCACACATTAGATTATGCTAAAGAAAGGGGCAAGCTTGATGAGGAAGTGAAGCGAGATGGTGTAACCATAATTATTGATAAAAAAGCACAATTAACATTATTAGGAACGGAAATGGATGATGTGGAAGATCAATTTGATCAAGCAGTTGCATTTGTTTTTAATAATCCAAACATAAAGGGTACATGTGGATGTGGAGAATCATTTAGTATATAAAAAAGAAAAAAATTTTCAAAACTTGCAGTCATGCCTTTTAGCTAAGGAGTCTTTTAATAGTGCTAATTTAAGTAAAATTATAAAGAATAGTCACATGGGTTTTAAAAGATTAATTGAAAATAAACAACAAATAATAAAATAATTTACTTACCATGTAAAGGGTCTCATGGTAACTGAAACTGCAGTATTAAATCTTTAAATATACATATATATTATAATATGATATAAATATATAAATGAACTGGTTTTCCAGCCATTATCATCTGAGAGATATTTAAAATAGTGTACATTTGATATGCACACTATAATTATAACAACAATGGTGTTCCTATAAAAAAAGTGAATTTAATTTCAGGAACCCTATAATATGTATCCAGAGAAAATTTTGACTGAATTTTATCAACTAAACATACCAAATGAATCTACTAAACCCATGTGCAAATTCTTCTTGTACGTAAATTGTATAGCTAGATTTTTGTTGTAATATATTTTTAGTAAATAGCCTTAGATATGACACATTGTTAGACCTTATGACATATGTCCATAAAATAATTATAAATATAGAATATGTTCTCATATGTTTCGCTATTTCGTCTGCGTAAAACCAATATCCCTTTTTTAACGATATAAGCCGACGAACACTAATTTCCCTTCTTTTTTATTAGTACCTTTTAGTACTTTTCAAGTAGTTAAAGTGTAAGATTAACAATTCAGTTTTATTAACCTCAATGGTTTTATTAACCTGTAAAGTAAAACATTTTAATTCTTTCACCAGTCAAATCTGTATATGCTTAGTAAAATGTATAATAAATAATTTAGAATAAATTAAAAGCAACCATTTTTAATACATCTATACAAATACTATAAAGAAGTAAAGTTTGTGTGTTTATTAAATTGTAAGGGGTAAACTCGGGCTTTACTGAACCGATTTGAAAAATTCTTTCACCAATAAAAAGCCACAATATTGCTGAGTGTCATGGGCTATATAGAAAACCGACAGATCAAAAAAGGATTATTAACATTATGCCTGACGAAGCGGGCACGCGTCAGCTAGTAAAAAATAAAAACATGTCTTAAGAATCAATAAAACTTTAAATAACAATATTTTTTATATATGTATATGCATAAATGTTTTCAGATATAAAGCATTCTTTTTTTATCATAACATAGCATATTACAAAGTCGTTTTCTTCTGTCTGTGTGTATGCTTAAATGTACGCAACCGATTTTCATGCTTTATTTTTTTTATCAGATAGTTTTTTTATTATTCATCAACATAAGATACAAGTATAAATTAACATAAGGGTAAACCTCGACAAACTTTTAAGTTTGAGGGCGAGATGCGCTCATTTTTAATAACATACTTAATTTAACATTTAACTTTTTCTTTCAATATACACCAATACCATATTTATTTAATTAATACGACCGCTTTTGATGACGACCGCTTGGCGCAGTGGGAGCACAACTGCTTTCTGCGCGAAGGGTCGTGGGTTCGATCCCCACACCGGAAAAATATATTTGTAATTTACATTTGTATTTTTCTGGGCTCTGGGTGTTGCTATGTATTGTATGTATGTATTTATTTAGAAAAGAAAAGTGTGTATATCTAATTTATTCCGTTATCTAGACACAAGCTTCGGCTTAGCTTGGAACTAGATGGCGCTTATTAATAGCGCATATTAATACGACTATTATTTAATAAGCCAGTGCGTGCCTATTCATGTTTTAATTTTTCCAAATATATAGGAGTTAGTTGAGTGAGTGAGTTAGTAGTAGTTGAGTTTAATAGTTATTCGTTATATGTATTTAGTTCCAAATATTTAGTAGAGGTAGGTTTAAGTGTATAAATCACGTATGATCTATTTAAATCTCTAGTTAGAGTAGTGTAGACTGACCATTGAGTCACAACAATGCATTTAATAATATATATTAGCCGAGATTGGGTGCGGCCAGCCTTGTGCTCAGACCGGTTTAACTGTGTACTAATGTTCGTTTGTGTGTGAATGAAAGGGAAATTAGTTTGTACGGTCAGTTGTTTTTGTAATTTGCGATTTTATATAATCACTAGCTGTGCCCGCGACTTCGCCCGCGTATAAAAGTGACATTGGGCAGGATTTTTGAAAATGCCTAACCCGCGACAACAAACGTTCAGCAAGTTCAACGTGATTCTTTAAATTGCCATAACTTTTTTATTTATCAACGGATTAACATTAATTAAACACTAAATTTAAAGTGAAGCACCACAATATATCATTGAAAACCCTATCTAGATACGATAAGCCGTTTCTGAGATTAGCGTGTACAAACAAACAGACAAAAATCATTGTTTTGGGATCTATTGGGTTAATAAAGGTCCGCTATAATATTTTCTCATATACTTTCTATGTACAGACAGTGACTCGTTACGTTTTTATTATATGTATAGACTAGCTAACCTGTGTCCACTTCTTTAGGCATAACGTTAATAATCCTTTTTGATCTTTCGATTTTTTATAGCCTATGACACTCAGCAATAATGTAGCTTTTTATTGGTGAAAGAATTTTAACTAACTTAAAAGCACTTGCAAAGGTTACTTGAGAAACTTAAAAAATACTTTTACTTAAGTGAATTTAGGTTTTACCGTTCAAGTTATACCTAAGTAACGTTACGTGACACGATAAACCACCCGAATATGGTCTTAATAGTTATTAAACGTTTTATGTCTGTCTGTCCGATGTTTATCTGTAACGGTGTCGCAATTTAAGTGGCCTTTAAGTGCTGTTAGATTTGGGAGTGATTTTTAAGTGTAATTGCGTCGTTTCATTTAATAAGCTCTCTGTCTGGCTGTATCTATATCTATTACTTAATATATAAAGCTGAAGAGTTTGTTTGTTTGTTTGTTTGAACGCGCTAATCTCAGGATCTACTGGTTCGAATTGAAAAATTATTTTTTTTTGAATAGACAATTTATCGAGGAAGGCTTTAGGCTACAGAACATCACGCTGCGACTAATAGGAGCCAAGATATAATGGAAAATGAGGAAAAAACGGGGAAAATTATTCATCTTTGAGGGCTTCCTTCGCGTGCGCTGCGAAAACGGTTCAAGATACAAAAATAATATGTATGTAAGAATTATTCCTCTTCAAATGATCTAAAAGAAGTCCGCGACAGTATATGTCTATCTTCTAAGATTGACTCACTATAACATAATAATAGAAAAAGATCCGACGGGGACGAAGTCGCGAGCAACAGCTAGTTGAAAAATATACATATAAATAGATCCTACTTAATAATATAATAAATGTAAAAGTTTCTGAAAATGTATGTATGGATGTATGTTTGTTATTCTATTACGCAAAAACGGCTTGACCGATTTAGTTGAAATTTAGTATGTAGATAGGCGATACCCTGGATTAACACATGGGATACTTATTATCCCGGTATTGCCCCGGGAACGGAAACTACGCGGGTAAAAGCGGTTACAGCTAGTAATAAATAAATAATACTTCAAGACACGTATTTAACCACAGCGGCATCTAGTCCCACGCTAAGCAGAACTTGTGATAACCGATACATGTAAATCGATTCTGCACATATCGCCATAGTCGGTGCCAAGTGAAACAATAAGTGTTTGTTTGGTTAAATCGATATTGTATAGATTTTTGTAGCAGGTACCAAGTAAATGTACCGACTTTTAAATTATAAAATAACTATTAAATCATTTCTATATACTAAATGAAAATGCGTATTACTTTGTGGGAAGCAAATTTATTTTTTGCTTTTTAGTTTGAAGTCGATTATTTTTTGTTAAAAATTATTTTTTTCCAGTATGGAATTCAAAGAGTAATAAATACATCTACTTTTTTTCACGAATAATTTCCGTTGTCAGTCTTAGATCTTTGAAACTACGCATTCGATTTTGACATGAGCTTTTAATAGAGTTTTTCAAGACGAAGGTTTACATATACTCTTATAATAAAACGATTATATATTATATCAACTTTAAAAGCCAGGGTTACTTCCTTTGTTAATACTATAACTGTGAAGGAATGGATTTTTCAGATTTTTTTTCGGATTCAGAATAAACATAGGTTACTTCTTATAATCATTAACGATAAATAAATACATATATGCCAATATGTATTTATTTATCGTTTATTTTTACACCACCTTTTACTATTTTACTCTTTCTAGCTTTTCCTTGGTCTCAGGTTGTCTGGGAGAGATCACTTTAGTGATAAGACCGCCTTTTGTACTGTTTTTCCTTCTCTTGTTGTTTGTAATGTTATTTTCTTATGTGGGGTGCAATAAAGGGTATTTATTATTATTTATTATTATTATTAAATTGATTCAATGAGAACGAAGTCGCGGGGACAACCTAGTAATAATATAAAAATTAATAAAATAACTACAATTATATGAATACTAGACTTTAACACGTAGTTAATAAGAGTGCTTTTTCCTCGAGTACCTACTTGCCTCTTAATAAAGCTGATTAGTTACTTTTTATAAGGTTGAATAATGATCTAGAGGAAAAGGTTGCGGTATTTAAGGCTAGCGAAAAGTTTACTTGTTCCCTTGTATCGAGTGGTTTGACATTTGCAAGGAATATTATATGTTTAGTCACAAACAATACTAGCTACGCGGTTTCACCCGCGTATTTACCGTTTCCGGGGCAATACCGGGAAAAAAGTATCATATGTTGTAATCCAGGGTATCATCTATCTACATACCAAATTTCAACTAAATCGGTCTAGCCAATTTTGCGTGAAAGAAGGACAAACATACAGGTAGACTTTCCCTATTATCATATTAGTATGGATGAATGTTTTACTGTGTGCAACGACCGTTTCAACTTTAAGCATTCTTAGAGACCTTTAGCTAATAGGTCATTACCGATATGCGGTAAAAAACCCGTTTACATACTGTAAATGCTAATCGTGACTGATTTTTTTAATTACCGTTATTAAAGCCCGATAATTTGTTAGGAAATGCCAAAGTCTGTGTTTGTTTATGTTTGTTTGTTTTTTTTTCTATTTCATCTGTGTAACGCTTCCGTATTGTTTTATCTGTTTTATGAGTTGTATAGTTCCCGCACTTTTATTACTTGCAACATGAATTTATCGATTTTCGTTAATGGACCACCGATTTCCGGATTTTTAATTGTGTTCAACGGTCATTATGAACAAACAAACAATTTATATTCAATGTTTAACTTCCTTCATTCGTTAAGTTTGATTAACTTTACTTAGCTTAGACTTAAAATATTTCGAGTTATTGAAGGAATTGATATTGTTAGAATAAGTAATTTTGGAACGCAACCATTTTTAGTTCTTTTTCCTGCCACAGGTGTCGCTCTCTCTCCCTAGCATTTAGAATCTCACAGTGTAATTTTGAAAACGTTCCTACTAAATAAATAACCAAGCTATTTCTTTATTTCTTTTATTACGACAATACTACGATAAAATCTTACAGATATGTGTTAAACATGCAACATGATCCTTCTCTTTAGCTCTGCCGTGGTCGGTTAAAAAATATTATATTTATAAGTAGCGTCACGAATCTTTAGCTCTGAACGAAACCTGCGCAGAAGTCAAAAATAAGGTATCGAGGGGAAGGGACGCGACGCGCGGGACGCGTGAGCGTCGGGTGCGCGAGCGGTGATTGGTTCCCCGGTCGTGTTGTCTTTCTCGCACCAATACGTCGATAACGAGCGCGATTCTACCGATGCGCGGCTATTCTCGTTCAGCGCTAAACATCCGTGACGCGACCTATACTAACTAATCGCTATAAAACAATGTCAATTTTCTACCGGCATATTAATTTGTTCCGTAAATCGACGGTATCTGGGTCGCCTCGACTCGGACGAGATAATGGTTACATAAATAAATGACTTCGATAATATAATTACCACAATTTGCAATTCACTCTTACATTAGCTGAGAAACCCTTAGATATTTGTGTGAGTTATTTTTATCTTTAATTTTATTTTGAAAGCTAGATACTAGAAATAGGACCTAGGTTCTACTCGGAAGAGTATACGAAGGCTCCACTTTCTGCGGTAAAAGGGTACACGGTGGATTTTTGGTTGGTACAAGTCCGAAGGTCCATATGTATCCTGTGAGGACTTTCCTTCTCAAAATAAAGACCCTACGTCTAGACTAAGTGCTCACTTGCCCACCATGGCATTTAATAAACTTTCCTTCTGAAAACGCATGGTCAGAACCAGGTTTTGCCAATTTGCATAATAATAATAATAATCCCATTTTGTATACCTTTTCCTTGATATATAGATTTAAAATACCGTCCTTTACGAATGTCCTTTAGTTACCATCACCAATTAATCAGACAAACGCATTAGGATATCCTAACGCGAGATTGCACAACTCGTAAAAACAAAAATTCTTTACCCAACCGGACATCCTTAATAAACCGTCTGAGAACAAATATGACGAAATTCATTAAAAAAATCACACGTATATCACGGAACATATCCATATATAATTATTAACAAACTAGCTGTTGCCCGCGACTCCGTCCGTCCACGTGGATTTAAATATAAACTTTGACCCCCCCATTACCTCCCTTATAACATCTTATTTCGGTCAAAAACTACCCTATGTCCTTCCTCAAGCTCTAGACTATCTGTGTACCAAATTTCATTACAATAGCTTCAATAGTTTTGACGTGAAAGCGAGACAGACAGACAGTCATAGATTGCACGCATTTATAATATTAGTATGGCTTAACGTCATCGGAATGTAAGGTTGGCAAAAAAAATGCCCTATACATTTTCTTCTTACGCGTCCGGTACAGATAGCACTGCGTCATACCGTAACTTACGATAACGTATTACGTTAAAATGAATCATAAGACACTAAATATACTGCTTTAATTTATACAGCCTAGCTTTATTCGATGTTTTTTTTCTATACTATAAAGTGGTGAGACGAGCTGGACGCACTCCTGATGGTAAGAGTAACGTCTGCCAATGCAGTGCTACCCGGAACTTTGCTATAAAGCCCAACTCCGGGCAGGGTGCACTACACCGACGCCCCCCACTTTGAGTCATCAGATGTTAAGACTCATTAGCCCAGTAATCTCTAATATGTTATATGTAGTTCTTTAAACTCGAAGTTCTTCGATAGTCTTGACTTACGGGATGAAATTACCCTTTAGTCCGGGATCTCTGGTAATTTTTTCCAATTGATTGAACTATCAAGCTAATTTTTGTGAGTAGCTTTATTTTGATGAGACGCCCAATAATTTCCTATACTAAACTCTCGATTGTGGTAGCTAACAGAGGTAGCAAGGATAACATATGTTGATTTGGTGATTCTTAAATTACGCTTAAAAGATGTAGGATCGGAAAAACGTACCACGAAATTTGTAGGACAATCTACTACTTTTCGTTGTGAAAAAAAAGCGATAAAATTGGAAATTGATAGGAAGATAGATAAACGAGAGAAAAACACGCGCTTACAACTATAGCAAAAAGTGTCTTTACAATTTTTCCGTCTAACCCCCTTCGCTACGCGCGATAAGGAACTACATACGTTCAACAAACAAATATCAGCCGCCCATAGACAATGACGTGTATTTTATATAAATCGCTGGCAAGGCTGGCCCGGGGTCGGTCTTATATCACGGGTCCGGTTGACCGTGATTGAAGGAATGCCGGTGAAAGGTGAGGGTTAAGTCAGAAACGGAATTTAATTTAGTACTGTGTTTTAATTAGTAGGATCTGGCTTCAGCTGGGAGTCATAGCATAGCGTCGAAAAAACTTGGGATGACTTTAGAAGCTCTCTCATACGCTATTTCCTAAACAATATATAGTTCGCGTCACCAATGTTTAGCGCTGGACGAGAATAACTGCGCATCGGTAGAATCGCGCTCTTAATTGACGTATTGGTGCGAGAAAGACAACACGACTAGGGAACCAATCAACGCTCGCGCACCCGACGATCACGCCCCCTGCGCGCCCCGCCGTCCCCTCGATACCTTATTTTTGACTTCTGCGCAGGTTTCGTTCAGCGCTAAAGATTCGTGACGCTACTTATAGTAATAATCGCAACCGCTCTTAACTTAGTCTACAAGTGAACGGCACTCGGATTATATCTACCTACACTGAAGTGGACAATAGACATTGCGATCTTGTGAATAAATGCTACGTTGTTCGTAACGTATTACTTATACTTATGCCAATTTTCAACCGACTTGGAAAAAGGAGTATTTATTGAATTATTTGAATGTTTGTGGAAACATACGACTGGACGAATGACGAATGATTTTCATTTAACTGATAATAGACATATAGAATATTGTGTCTAATTATTTTGGTTTAATTGGAGAAAATTCCGTATCCCCAACTTATAGGTCCTCTCGGACCGGACCCTGCAAGGCGTACCCTTGGGTTGGTACCCGATGATAGGTTTTTATCGGTAGTGGCACCACGTCGGATCCGTCATAACCGCCTCCTTCTCCCCCGAGGAGGACGCGGGGTCCGTAACAGGATTTCCATCCGTCCAAAAAAAATTTAAGACTAATTAATTATTCTTTTATATAGCTGTTTAAACCAATTTGAGTGTGATCACGTAACAGAATCGCACAAGTACGAAACTAGTCGACGAAACGCGTTTTCGAAAGTACTTCACGTAATAATTGACTGCTAAATTAATATAATTCGCCATTTAATTTTAATTATGTTTCGTTAACTTCACTCTTTAATATATGTACTGGATGTGTCTGTTTGTTGAGTTCGCGACAAGGCTGTTCCTGTAATATTCGTTGATGAAAATCGAATGACGAAAACCGCTAAATTACAATTTTTTTTAATAAATGTATTATTTTTTTTTAAGAAAACAACTCAATATCTGAACATAACACATTTACAAATAATATTTTTTGTTAAAATTAGCTCATAGACCTGATATTTAATTTATTTTACTGATATAAATTGTTGAATTTATTTCACCTTAATTATTATGCACTTAATTACATAAAAGGCTAATACACAAAGGCCTACATACCTAATTAATTTTCCACTGGAAAACGATAGATAATATATGAATAATATATAGAAGGAATAAATAGTAATACATAGTACTAGCTGACCCGTGCCCACTTCGTTGGGCATAATGTTAACAATCCTTTTTTTGATAAAGCCCTTGACACTCGGCAATAATATGGCTTTCTATTGGTGAAAGATTTTTTAAAATCGATTCAGTAGATCCAGAGATTACCTCTTACAATTTAACAAACACACAAACGTTACTTCTTTATAATATTAGTATAGATAAGACAGTCGTTTTTCGCGTATGGATGCATCTTTAAAACTATGCAATGGATGTTGATCCACTTTTTTTTATTAGATAGAGTGATTCAAGAGCAAGTTTTATATGGATAATACAAACATACATGCATACGAAAGCGGAACGTTTCACTACTTTAAAATATAATAAACAAAACCTTTACAATATCTCTTAAAATTATTCAAGACGACATTGAAACACATTGTCCATAAACTAAAGACTTACACGCCGGAATATAAAAACGCAAGTTAAATTTAAGTACAACTTAAAGCAGTCCGATTTGACAGATCGCCATAGAATTCTGTCAAAATTACGAGTCTTAAGGCGTGCTTAAATTTAATTTGCGTATGAATATTTGACCGTTAGTGAACAAAAGTGGGTATTTTAAATGTATCACACGAGTAATAAATCATCTGCTATCTGATAACGTGAAACCATTTTTCATTCATAGAACACGTATAGCTTCATCATTAAAAATATAACAGCGACGTCAGAGAATGACGATTCAATTGTTCGTTTGTCTTTGTGTACGAGTATTATATATTTCAATGTCATTCAATGATGTTATCTTTTTAATGTACCTAATATTCTAAACTTAAAAAAAAGATGGAACACGAGTTATGTTTCGGTTTCGCGAGATTTAATAAAAAAAAGATTTTTTTTTTAAATTATTTATTTAATTACAGGTCTGAACTGATTAAACGCTACTTCAAAACTGAATAATACATTATTAAAAAAAATTAAAACCTAAAAATACTTATTAGGCTAATACTTATATACAATGGGACCCGCGTCAGCGAGAACCAAGGGCTGTGCCTTGGTAACTCACGAAGGGGCATTTTTATTTTGATATTATTGCCTATGTGTTAAAGTATGACAATGTTAACTTTAACAAA
Organism: Eurema hecabe; assembly: GCA_026213755.1. NCBI lineage: Eukaryota > Metazoa > Arthropoda > Insecta > Lepidoptera > Pieridae > Terias > Terias hecabe. The sequence continues at coordinate 1,655,316 of JADANM010006970.1, read as the reverse complement.
TCATAAGTTGATACTTTTAGCCACTGTATCTCGGTAAATCATGATTTAGCCAAATAATGATGTACATCATTTTTATGTAAAATTTTATGTTCTATAACTAGATACAATAAGGTTTTTTTTTCTAGTATTTACTTACTATTTTCCCTAAATTAAAAAAAAAACATTTTTTATCACAAGTTCTCGTCGATGAATTTAAAAAAGACTTTAAAGCTCTATTTTTTTGGACTATAAAGATAAATTCGACTTTGAAAATCTAAACTACACAAAAAAATTATTTATATATTTGCCTTGTATCACAATATATAATACCTAACAAAATTACGTTACACAACGTGTCCTTCTGACGATCGAATTATTGACGGCTCTATAATATCAGTAATACACACAAAACAACCGTGTCCAATTCGATAGTGTTTGAGCGTTGTGGTAGGCTCCAGTGTCAGCGATTTATATTTATTTATTTATTCATTAAATACTTTTTATTTTATACCTTACATAACATTGAATAACAGTACATATTATATCTACGGTATTATTATAAAGGTAGATTAGATCTTCACGACAAAACGGCAGAAGCGATTTTAATCAAATGGACTTTCCCGGGTGGCACCGGGGGGCGTTACTAGTTTGTACATAATTTATTTATTTATATATTTATACAGGGGTCACCAACGAGGCGTACATTAAATTTAAAGTAACATAAAATAAAAGATTCACAAATTAAATAATGCCGCCACAATTAAAGGCGTCCACAACATATACTTAATGTTTTTGTTGTTTGTAATTGTTTGTTTGAAATGCGTCATAGTTAATGTTTATTATGGGAAAGAAAGGTGGAAGTACCCTTTCTCTGAACCAGAGGTAAGATCCTCGCTTAATCGAACAACTGACTAGCTACTAATAGCTCTAAAAACCAATGATTCGATGTCAAGAAGTTGTATATATATAAACTGTCTCAAAAAATATCATAAGCGCGATTCAGATCTCAATAAAACGCGTACACTCAAGCCACTTCGTATCAAACAGCGGCACCGTTAAAGGTCAGTTGGCACCGACCAGTATTACTTGACCTATGGTCCATAATTGCTTCCAGAATATAGTTTTATCTAGAAATACTTCATCTACTCTATTGTAGGTTTCTGATAAGGTTTTTAGATCATTTCATTCAAGAAAAATAATTTTGAAAATATTTTATTAATATTAAGTATGAATACAATTTTTTATCTTACACAAAATGACATGTCTTTTGACAAACATACAGATAGACATAAACAAAAACTAATTATTAATATTTCCCACGCATGCTATACAATTTATATGTCATATAAGATCAATTAATGTCACGACGATAACATTTTATTTATCGATTTATGAACTGAACGCGTCATACAAAAGACATCAACGGCATCGTTCGTCGCGCCTCATTTTCGAAAACGTTTGTACCATCTTTGTAACTATCGGTGTCATCTTACTAATATTATAAATGTGAAATTTTATGAGTATGTTTGAATGTTTGTCACGAAAACTACTGAATGGATTTAGCTGAAATTCAAAATACAGGTAGATTAGTACTAAGAATACATTACATGCCGGTATTGCCCAGGGGATTAAAAGAAAACTTTAATTCACGATCCATATTAATATAGATATACATACATACATATAAAAGTATGTGTAATGTATATTCATAAAAACTAAAAATATTAGAAACTCAATTACCGCAACTTATGCTAATTAGATGTTAAAATAGAATGTGGTTATGAATAAATTAATTCGTTATTTTAAAAGGCTCTACTTTCAAGTTACTGAAATTCTTTATGCTTCTCTGTTTTGTACTGTACCAACTAAGGAGGTTCCACTAATAATCCTAAGTAATAACTTTACTTTGCGACATCCGTAATATCTGTCTATAAAAAAGACTATACTAGAGGATTTTAAAAGAAGAAGAAAAAGAGAAGAATACGTAAAAATATAAAGTGACAAACAATGACAGCCTAATTAATAAATTATTGATTTCTGTCACAATTTATAACCTAACTCTAACTATAATGCCAATACATTTACATCGAAATGCCCACTTCTTGTACCTTCTGTATCAAATTATTATTATTTAGTTCGAATTCTCCTCCCTATTTGAAACAAAACTTCCAATTTTTAGCCTGTGAAAAATATTCATTTTGTTCTTCCGAGAGATCACTTCTGAAATTTCCTGCTTACAAAACTAAATTCTTTAATAAATATTTTACTGTCTATATCCACATGGAATTCCTTTCCTCTCAATATTAAAAAAGCAAATACGCTAAACTCATTCAAAAACCTTAAATACAGCCTAGTTTATTCTTATGTAGTCTGTCTGTCTGTATGTATGTATGTATGTATATAAATAAAATAAAATAATGTTTGTATATATTATGTATATATACTTGTATTGTTTTTATAATAATGTATTTAATATATTCTTAATGTTGCATTTCGCCACCGTTTTAAATATATTATTATTGTTCGATTCTTCATTTGTTTGATTACCTGGTAGAAAACACTTTTAAGTGATTAGGCCGCCAGTTACAAATTTCCAATAGTTTCAGATTATTTAATGTTGTAATATCTATATTGTTACTAAGAATAAATAAATAAATGGATAAATAAATATAATAAACTCAAGATTTTCAAAATATCCAAAAAAATTAAATAAAACGAATTCGGCTCACGCTAGCACCATTTCGCTTCATTATCATGCGCCCATCACGTTCACACAACCTCTTTATTATCCGTGAAGGTAATTGTTTGTTAATGCCTTTAATTGTTCGCATTCATGACTACAAATTAGTGCTACTACAATCATTAACAAGTATTCTAAAAAATACATAACCCGCGGACCAAAAAAAGCAAGCAAACTGAGCGTGTAACATTCCTATCACACGAAATCTCAGAATTATTTTCTATTATATTGGTTTAAACAGCTTATATCAAAATATATTAAAAAAACCTATAAACGAAACGCTGTTAGCTTTTTTATATCAATTCAGGAACATCAAAGACACATAGCTTCGTCTGTCCTACTTATAACAAATTTCCATACAATACGCTAACATAAGATTATTAAAAGAAAAATGCTACCGCATACGTCCAACGTAACAATCTTTTTCATAATATTGAGTTAAGGTTGCGGCACATACATATGTTTATTTGCGTAAAAGTTCGCAAGAGTCTGTCGCATTTAGTCAAAGAAAATAGAGCTTTAAATACGAAATTGAGATAAATACTTTAATTCTTTTTTGATATAATGTACTTTGAAAGATCCTTTAACGAATAGTGAGTCTTTTTTAAATTCATCGACGAGAATTTGTGATTAAAAAAACATTTTCTTTTAATTATAGGGAAACAGTAGGTATTACAAAAATACTTTTTATGAATGTTGTACAACATAAAATTTTACATCAAAATGATACAAATCATTAATTGGCTAAAATCAAAAGTAACCGAGATATGGCGGCTAGAAGATAACGGATGATAATGATAACTTGATAACAAAGCATAAGTTGATACACGTATAAGCGTAAAGGCTCTATTTTCTTGGACTGGGTAGAATAAGTACAGCGTGAACGAAGTCGAATTGGGCCCGCTAGTGAACAATAAAAAAAAACAGTTTAAACAGTGCGTTTTGTAAACGACACATGTGTAGCAACCCTAACATCTTAGTGTCACGATGCGCGAGCGCAGTTCTCATGGGTATGTAATGATATAGTTACGCCATTCTAACGCCAGTACCTACTGTAAGCTGATATTTTGACCTGTCTAGCGGTTACTGGTTTATTATCTAGGACGTAGATTTGCCTAAACGATATGGTCGATAATTATATTTCTAGGCACTTGTTTTCATATTTAGAATTTTCTGTGAATACAATTATTAATTATTGTAGCTATGAATCGTATGCATGTATTTACAAAAGAAGAGTATGTATATGTAATTCATTCCGTTATCTAGTTGCCACAACACAAGCTTCGGCTTAGCTTGTAACTAGATGGCGCTGTGTATAAATGTCCTGAAAATATTTATTCATTATTTAATTTTTTTAAAGAAACTTTTAATTGATTTATATTGACAATAAAGTCAAAGTCAAAGTCAAATATATCTTTATTCAACTAAGCTGCGTGTAATAACACTTTTGAATTGTCATAGTATAACAAAAGCGCTATGGGTTTAAATGAATTAAATTTTAATAATTAGCAGTAAGTTATTTAAATAGTAAGATTAAATGTACACTAATTTGGGTTACTGTCTGGTTCAGTTATTCATGTTACTTTATAACTTATATTATCTTTTATCATGCGACGACAGTAACATGTTTGTGTAATAAATACAAAAAATAAATAAAACAATTATGAACCTAATATATAGTATACTAGACTTCGATTTGATACCGTTCACCGTCAGAAAATTTTCCTGATATGTTTTTTTTCGCCATAAAAACCATCCTTCGACTTTCACGAACATTAAAAATAAAATGGCCAAATTGATCCTGGCGTTACTAAGTTATGCACTTACCAACACATTTTGCGATTCATTTTAACATTATAGATACGTAAAATACAGGTTTGCAACGCCACATAAAACACGAGAACAGCTACACCGTTTTTAATCATTTTTAGATTTCAGTATCTGTTATTACTTTAGGAATAGCTAGTATCAACAAGTAATTATTATTAAAAAAACAAAAGACCCGACTGCACACTAAAAAAAGAGTAATTATGTCTTTATCCCGTGGGACTTTTAGGATAAAATGTATCCTATGACACTCCCGTAATCAAGACAAATCTAACGATACCTCATACATCAAAATCCATCAAGCCGTTTAGGCTACAGGAGGTCACAAAGGAACAGACATACATACTTACATACACTCGAAAAACATTACCCTCTTTGGCAGTCGGGTAAAAATAAGCAAGAATTTAAAAAAGATATATAAATATACATTGTTATTTGTAATATCAACTATTTCATTTATATTTAAGTGAAAAATAAAGCAAAAATAATTTCCAAAACTATATTGAATCAAATCTATTTTCTGAAAGAATTTTTTTACTAAACACTTCTTGTGAGCGATGTTACTTCAACGTAATAAGTTAAACCGTTGCATTGTCAGTTACCATTGTGTGACTTACAAATTAAATAATAAACTTTTCAAAGAAGCGTTAGAACATTTCTTCATTTTCTCGAGTGGAGAAATAAAATTAAACATTGAACTTTTTATTGCGTTACCACAAAGATATTATTCAACGTTTAATCTATACTAATATATCTATACTTCTATACTATTATATAAAGCTGAAGAGTTTGTTTGTTTGTTTGAACGCGCTAATCTCAGGATCTACTGGTTCTCTGGAATTGAAAAATTATTTTTTTATTGAATTGACCATTTATCGAGGAAGGTTTTAGGCTATATAACATCACGCTGCGACTAATAGGAGCGAAGATATAATGGAAAATATGGAAAAAAAACGGGGAAAATTATTCATCTTTGAGGGCTTCCTTTGCGTGCGCTGCGAAAACGGTTCAAGGTACAAAAATAATATGTATGAAAGAATTATTCCTCTTTATATGATCTAAAAAAAAGTTCGGGACAGTATATGTCTATCTTCTAAGATTGACTTACTATAACATAATAATAGAAATAGATCCGACGGGGACGAAGTCGCGAGCAACAGCTAGTAATATTATAAAGCTGAAGAGTTTGTTTGTTTGAACGCTCTAATCTCAGGAACTCTTGGTTCGAATTGAAACATTCTTCTTTTAGTTAAAAGACCTTTTATCGAGGAAGGCCTTAGGCTACATAACATCACGCTGCCACTAATAGGAGCGAAGAAATAATGGAAAAAGAAATCAACGGGGACGAAGTCGCGAGCGACGGCTAGTTTTAAATATTTTTTTGTAATTTCTCTAGATTTTTGAATGCTACTATTGACATGACATTACAAACCTTAGGATTTGCATATACAGTAAAAACTGTAGGGATATTCAAATTGAAACTCTTATTAAATGCGACATTATCATTATTTTTACATAGTATAAAACAAAATCACTTTGTTCTGTCTGTCCCTATGCATGCTTAAATCTTTTAAAACTACGCTACCGATTTTCATGCTATTTTTATCTGATAGAGTGATTCAAGAAGAAGGTTTGTGTATAATGTATGCATAAATGCCGGTAAAACCACGGGGCGCTGCTTGTATTATATCACTAACATAAACGAATAAAAAATATAACCCTACTATGTTATAACTGAAAAATTTTCTAGTATCTTTCCAAAATCCTTTTCAATTTATTCCAAAACGCACCTATGTGTGTTACTATGTATATACTGCCATATCCCTTCGCCGTTGTAAAAACAACAATGTATTTAAACTATTTATAATAAAACGTTCTTACTCTACGTCTTGTTGAACAAAGCAATTTCTACGTGCCCGCTATCACGCGGGGGTCAAGACATTTTGGTCATCAACAATTCTAACAGTTACGCAATTTTCGTCCAAACACAATACATATAGAGTCCATAATCCTTTGTTACACACTAACCTACATTCAGACTAGATTATAGGGTTTTATTGTGCAAATATGAACGGTCTTATAGAGCTAAGTATATAATTGAAGGTCACTTGTGTCTCGTCTGGGTTGTGTGTATTGTTTTCGATTCATCTAGACATCAGTTTTATCTAAGGTCAATCTGTTTCTCAAGCAATATCTTTATCGAAAGGTTATAAGGCTGACTTGCAATTTTTTACAATTTATTTTTAAGCTCTTTGTTTTATTAATACTAATCCATACTAATATTATAAATGCGAGACCTCTGTCTGTCTGTTTCGCTTTCATGCCAAAACTACTGAATTGTTTGTAATGAAATTTGGTACACAGATAGTCTAGAGCCTAAGAAATGACATAGGCTACTTTATAACTGGAAAAAGGGGTGTAATGGGGGATCAAAGTGTATATAAAAGCCCTCTAAAGTCGCGGGCAACAGCTAGTTTAAAAAATAAATCATAGTTTCTTGTAGTATACCTTTTGTTATTTTAAATACAGACGTAATAGTATAATGAGTCCTATATAAATGTTGATATGAGAATAACCGAAATTAAAAGAACAATTTTTACACGACGTAACGAAAATGACACATTTCTATATGCAACAGTAGAAAAAACATTGTTATTCACTATGTATACAGTTCATTCATAGGATGGTTGAGTAATTTGTACATCGATTACTATGAGTAAGAAGACACTTACAAATTATGTCGATTTCTACGTTTATAAACTTAATAAGAGATAAGGCTTTTACCCGCCTTCGCTGGAGTTAATTCAATAAAACAATTATCATAAATAAAAAGCCTATGTCCGTTATGATGTGTATGACCTTCAAGAATGTGTGTGCAAAATTTCATGTAAATCGGTCGAGAAAATTTTGCGTGAGAGCGTTACAAACATCCCTTTTTTAATAGTGGGGAAATCCTCATAGGATACCCATGGACCTCGGGGAAGGACCATGGGTTATGTCGGACTTCTACCGACCAAAACCCCACTGTTAACCGTTCTGCCGCAGCGAGTGGGTATCCCGTGTACCTTCGCAAACTCTTCCGCGAATAACAAACATCCCTTCTATCATATCTATATTAAGTAAGCATATAAAAACAGATTTACAGGTTTCAACTAAAAAAAATATCTATCAAACCCTCAAAATCTATACTAATATATAAAGCTGAAGGGTTTGTTTGTTTGTTTGAACGCGCTAATCTCAGGAACTACTGGTTCGAATTGAAAAATTCTTAGTTTATTGAATAGACAATTTATCGAGGAAGGCTTTAGGCTACATAACATCACACTGCGACTAATAGGAGCGAAGAAATAATGGAAAAACAAATCAACGGGGACGAAGACGAGCAACAGCTAGTAACATATAAAATAGCTGCTTTTTAATCTTACTGACGAGTGTCTAAACTCAAAGTTAAAGGCAAACATATCTCCATTCAACTAGGCTACATATAGTAACACTTTAATATCATTACCCAAGTTCAGCTCTTATTAGCACGCCTATATGAGCCTCCTAACTGCTCGACGAAATCTTGGAAATCTATCACAACCTACTTTTCATTTAGATCTTTGTTAACCGATTTCGTGCGGCGGTGTTTTACACAAAATTTTGTGCCTGGCGTCAACAAAAATTACGTCCCTACATTTTGTATCCTTACGGGCACCATACGCTATATGCAAAAGATTTATATGATGCCTGTACGGCATCATTAGCACGGATAATGTTCTCTAGTTTAACGATTGGAATCGAAATTGTTTATAATTTTTTAATATGCAATGTGTTAACTTATTTTATAAATGCATTTTAATTAAACAAAACCAACTATGTCATTATTAATATTGTATATATATTTTAGATTTTCTAAAATATAAACGATAAGGCGTATAT
>JADANM010006970.1:1556913-1576414 GCA_026213755.1 Eurema hecabe | reverse complement strand
CGTATTTAGAAAAATTAACATTATTTAATAAGTTGTAGTACACTCGACATCAAAAGTATATGAACACTTTCAAAAATGTTGAGTATTGGTAACAGGGAAAAATAATCAGATGATGATTGAAATATTTTAAGTAGGTAACCCTTTTTTTGCATAGTATTACAAATTGATATAGTTATTCATCCTTTAATACTATGACGATTCATTACTAAATTTTATATACGCCTATTAACTGGAAAAAGATCGAAATATTAGAAGATGTTAATTTGACTTGGCTTCGAATAAAGACCTAATAAATTGTTTTTAATACAAATTCTAAACAAGAACGTAGACATGTATATCAGAATAAAACTAAATAAACCAAACTTTAATCATCAAACCTTGAAGCGAAAAATGAGTAAGGTAAAAAACTTTGTACTGAAAGTTTAAAAGTTAATAAAAATTAAAAATAAATAATAACCCAAAACGCACCACCCGAGACACCTCATGGTTAACCAAATGAACCAACGTTTCTTATTGATTAGAAATCGAATAAAACAATTTCACAGCTAATTATTTATAATTTATGATACAGTTCGATTTTAAAAACCAATAGAAATAATCTTTGAGCTTGACGTATAGTCATTACTTTATTTGGAGAGAGACCACCATCTTTTTTGTTTTCGTAGGGCGCTATCTATCTCTCTTAATATCTATATATTATTCCTATGAATAAGCTATAAAAAAATTTTAATCGTCACTCAAAAGATACCGGACCGCTATAATACCGTAAAGAGAATGCATAAACTTATTGAAAAAATCTTTTCAGTCCCTTAACGATTTGTTACTCCACACGAGACTAATCTGAGGTAGACGTAAAAAAGAAATCCATTTTACGTGTAGGGAAGATACCCAAAAATCATTTTAATTTAGCACCTTGGCAACTTTATAAATATAAGTATCTATTTGTAGTTTAGTGTTTTCGTTCCAACTGTTTGAGATATACATCAATGACAAACCGACGTACAGACAAGAAGAGGACACGTGAACTTCGGCAGGCTTAAATCATCGCTGTGTACCCTATAACCTAACTTCTGAATAGACTTGACTAGACCTAGACTGTCCCATTAACTAACTACATGACGTTCGAAATAATAGGGAGCTTTAGAGAAATTTAAAAACTGTTCCTATATCACTATCGGTCTTGTAAGCCCAGAGATTATCTTCTTTGATGTTACAAACTCATAACCTTAACCTGTTTTTATTGACATGAATTGAACACTAAATATAAAGTGAAGCTTACCACAATATATCAATAAAAACCCCATCTAAATAGGATAAGCCGTTTCTGAGATTAGCTTTAGATCTTACAGAGAGAGAGATTAGATCAAACAAACAGACAAACAGACAAAAATTCCAAAAATCATTGTTTTGGGTCTATTGCGTTAATAAAGGTCTCCTATAATATTTTTTCACATATATCTTCCATGTACCGACAGCGACTCGTTACGTTTTTATTATATGTATAGAAGATAGATAAGATTTATTTAAGCTTTACATTGTTTTGCTTTTTATAGTTTTCGACGACAACGGAATCTTGTATCCAATTCCTTTTTAAATTGGTTCCTTTATGAATAGCCAAATTCGCTAAGAAGCTTGTCTATTAAATCGGGATATCAAATAAAAAAAAAACTCTTAGTTTTAATAGAGGATCAAAACGATAATTTCAAATAATTCCTTTCAATTTTTTTCGTTGTTGTTATGTCACTTTTCAATAACACGAATTTCTAAGCTTTGAAAATCACTTTAATCATTTTAGCCATATAACATAACCTAGCCTGCTTCTATAAACTCTTTCATTTGCTTCTTTTCTTGATTTGTTTCTTTTCCGTCTGGTGTCTCTGTAGACGGGAACATTATTTGTAAGAGTATATTTTTCTTCAAACGTGGACATTTCATTAGCTAATATGCTTTTTCCTGAATGTTCTATTTCCTGTTCATTGCATTTTCCATCTTGTGACACCGATATTGCTATAACTGCAAAACCATTATAACATTTACAATTCTAGAATTTTCTACACCACATGAAATTATTTTCAACCGATCGTATTTTGAAAAATAAACATTATTTAATAAGTTGTAGTACACTCGACATCAAAAGTATATGAACACTTTCAAAAATGTTGAGTAGTGGTAACAGGAAAAAATAATCAGATGATGATTGAAATATTTTAAGTTGGTATACCTATTTTTGCATAGTATTAATTGATATAGTCATTCATCCTTTTTTAATACTAGACGATTTAAGTATTACTAAATTTTATATACGCCTATTAACTGGAAAAAGATCGAAATATAAGATGTTAATTTGACTTGGCTTCTAATAAAGAACTAAAAAATTGTTTTAATACAAACTCTAAACAAGAATGTAGTCATGTCTATCTGAATAAAACCAAATATTTGATTTAATCATCAAACCTTGAATCAAAAAATAAGGAACTTTGAAATTAAAAAAGAGAATAAAAAATTAAAATAAATAACTACCCAAAATGCACCACTCGAGACACCTCATGGCTAACCAAATGAACCAACGTTTCTTATTGATTAGAAATCTACTAAAAAAATTTCGCAGTTAATTGCTTATTAGTGATCGAGTGCGAATCGCATAATAAATAGAAATAATTTTAGAGATTGACGTATGACGTATGAGGTAAGTACGTACTTACATCTGACGTGAAATAAAACGTTACAGAGAGAACAAACGAACCAACGATTCTTATTGATTAGAAATCGAATGAAACAATTTCACAGCTAATTATTTCTAAGTAATGATACAGTTCAATTTGAAAAAATAATAAATCCAGAGAGTAGAGTAATTACTTTATTTCCACACTAGCTATCTGGGGGCACGGCAGGCCAAGTCGAGCAAAAAGCAGCACGGCCGTACCATCCTTTTCTCGAAGCTAAGATATTTTTCAGTAGTCACTCAAAAAATACCGGACCACTATTATAACGTACGAAAGAGATATCAATTCAGACAATACTGTTTTTCTTCTTCTTCACTAATATAATGCATTTCATCAACAATATCATACAAACGCTACAGTGCTGTAACAAGTTTTTATTTTAACTTCAAATGTATTATTTGAATAAAGAAATTTTGAGAAAGAAAGAATTAAGAATTATTTGTGTGTCATAAAATTAGATAATTTTTAGAGAGGGCTGTATTATACATATCATCCTTCCCCTAGAGTCATGATTTAAATCTAGTTTTAAATATTTAATCATACATAGGGATATGTAGTGATAAGATTTATTTTTGATTCATATTGTTTTGCTACTTATAGTTTTTGGATCAAAGGGTACTTAATATAACCTACAGGGTTATTGTCCGTTAACTTTCTCTTCACTTTCATCTCTCACATCGAGTGTAACCGATTTTCATGAAATACTTCTAATATTGACCAAGTGAGTAATTAATTGGAAAGTCCTAGGACGTAAAAGACAAAAGTGCAGACCAAAAGCTCCCTGGTTAGATGTTACATGACTTAACAGAAGTCCCGAAATATACATCCCATTCTTAACAATGTTATATATTATGTTCGTATATCCAGGCTTAAATTTTTTGTTACTAACTGTTGCCCGCGACTCCGTCCGCGTGGACTTTCATATAAACTTTGAACCCCCCGCCTTCCCCACTTTGAACCCTTTTTTCCAGTTAAAAGTAGCCTTTGTTTTATCTCAGGCTCTAGACCATCTGTGTACCAAATTTCATGACAATAGTGTCAGCGGTTTGGCCCTAAAAGCGTAAAATTATAAAAAGTTTCAACCCCTCGCGCAATCTTTTGGGGGTTGATTAAAAAAAAGTAGCCTGTGTCCTTCCCCAGGCTCTAGACCATCTGTGTACCAAATTTCGTTCTAATCGGTTCAGTAGTTTAAGCGTAGTGGAAGGACAGACAGACAGACAGAGTTACTTTCGCATTTATAATATTAGTATAGATTTCTTCACGCTTAGATATACTTGGATAAAATTTGCACTCATTTTATTGATTAACACAGCATATTTTTTTGATACTCTGTCAACCTTATGACGCCCCTTTTTGCATCGGGGGCTACTAAATAAACTATAGGTAAAAATGAGTATAAAATTTTAAAGCTTCAAACTTTCATTTAAAATTTATTTCACTATTTCGACTTAACGGCGCTTATAATATTCTCGATCGCGAACTGCCAAGGCACGATTCTTAGGACCCCAATCAGTATCCTTATAACTGGGATCGCGAACAGCTTCGAACGATCCTTGTTCTTCAACTGTCTTTTCTTGTTACCATTCCTTTGTTCCAACTGAGCTCTATCTATAAGCGTATATTTAGTCTCAAATCTATCTTCTGGAAGCTCGTAAACCATGGCGTACACTTTTATTTCTTCTACGTTTCCCAGATCGAATTCTTTACATTCGGAATTTGGTATTGATAATAATATAGCTGTAATTTTAAAAAAATCTTTAGTACTATCAGCTATAAAATGTATTCAACATTCTTTATTCGACGACCGCTTGGCGCAGTGGTACCACAACTGCTTTCTGCGCGAAGGGTCGTGGGTTCGATTCCCACACCGGAAAAATATATTTATAATTTACATTTGTATTTTTCTGGGGTCTGGGTGTTGCTATGTATTGTATGTGTGTAATTACAAAAGAAAAGTATGTATATGTAATTTATTCCGTTATCTAGTTGCCATAACACAAGCTTCGGGCCTTCGGCTTAGCTTGGAACTAGATGGCGCTGTGTATAAATGTCCTGAAAATATTTATTATTTATATTTATTATTTATCAGAAAACATTTAAAGCCTTATATCCTTATAGTCCAGTCATTATAGTAAGTTCATGGGTATCTCGGAATTCGAGATACCCAGCTGTAAGTCTGTAAATAGTTGTATATTGACACCCTAAAAGCTGTCTCCAAACCTACATATGGTAGGGTGTAAGGAACAATTAAAAGAATTCCGGGATTCTTACCTAATTTAAGCTTAAATGACTGGACTATTACTAATATTATAATATATAATAAGTTGAAAGTAAGAATATTACGTCGTTACACTTTCACGCTATAACTATTGGACCGATCATCATGAAAAATTTTAAATATTTCCTCGAAGGTACTATATCAGAATAAAAACTGTATGTATACTTTTTATTTCCGATTTATTTTTTAAATTCATCTATAATATAAAAATTAATCGCAAAATGTGTTGATAAGCGGATAACTAGATAACAGCTAAAACTATTTACATAATCCTTTTTTTTAAATATTCCTGGACGTACAATAATGAGTTTATAAGCAAAAAAAATGATAGATGTAGGGTATAAGGTTTCAGGTAGGGTAAGCAGTAGGACAGCTTGAACGAAGTCTAGTGATAAATAAAACTGTTGTCGTAAATTAATACTAATTAAATTTTTTATCACTACCACCAAATGCTTACCGAGTGCAACAGCTATATAAGCAAACATCTCTTATCTGATCACAACCGTAAAATCCACTTAATACGACCGAGTATACTGTAATACTGACGAATTTAATACGTTAATTTGCACTGTAATTTGTTAACTAGATACAATACTGAAACTTGTATCCAATTACTTTTTAAATTGGTTACTTTTTGAATAACAAAATTCTCTAAGAACCTCGTCTATTAAATCGGGATAACAAATAAAAAACTCAAATATCACAAATTTTCATAGGTTTAGTTTTAAAGGAGATGGTTTAAAATATTTACATTGAAATGTTATCGTTGTTGTTATATTATATTTCAATAAGTTATGAACTAAATACATAAAAGGAAAAACTAACTGACTGACTGACATATCAACGCACAGCCTAAACGGCTAAATGTGAACTTGAAATTTGGAAGGGACGAAAATCCTTTTGTATGAAAAATCTAAACCGCTTAAGCTAACGCTTGAAATTTGGCATGTACCTTAGTAAACTTGAAGGTTATTTGCAACAGGATATTGCAAAATTCCCACGGGAACGGGAGTAAGCGGGAAAAAACATTTGTATGAAAAAATCTAATTTGAGGATAGGTAGAATAGGTACAGGGTGAACGCAGTCGCGGCGGATCATCTAGTAAGTCATAAATCGAATTTCTACACCTCATATATAAGTTTAATAATTCTATATATTAATCTAGATAGCTTGCTTCTATAGACTCTGTCATTTGCCTCTTTTCTTGATTTGTTTCTTTGTCGTCTGGTGTCTCTGTAGACGGGAACATTATTTGTGAGCGTATATTTTTCTTCAAAACTATACAATGTACTAGGTAATACATTATTTTCAAAATGTTCTACTTCCCGTTCATTGCATTTTCCATCTTGTGGCACTGATACTGCTATAACTGCAAAATCATTATTACATATATATAAATGAAAGTCGCTTTCTTCTATCTGCACCTGTGTGTGCTTTCTTTAAAACTACGCGACCGATTTTCATGCGGTTTTTCTAGAAGATAAAGAATTCATAAAGAAACTAGGTTGATATTCATTATACATGCATAATATAAGCCGAGGCTGTACGCTATTTAAATATAAAAACACAACTAAACGTTATTCTTTCTCGAAAATTTTATCCTGGTCCAACTAACTACAGACAAGACCCTAACAGCGTGTTGACGAACTCTACTGAATTGTTCTCATTTAATTTATTCAAGACTTGGGATCTATACAACTTCTCGACATCGAACCATTGGGGCCTAACGACTAGTCAGATGTAGTATCCCCTGCCTTTTGTTCAGAGAAGGGTTACATCCCCTTTCGTCCAATACGAGTACGTTCTAAAATTACTAATTCAATCCTGGAAACTCATCCTTTTCTATTCAAAAAATTACTAACATCAAAATTTTCTATGTACCATAAGAATATCTTTAACTCACACAAAACCTACTTGAATATTTTTACACAAGAGGATTTTAAAAAACAAATGGTTTTTTTCAACAGGATTTAACCAGGAACGAAAATAACTGAAGTACTCTTAACCCTATTGGAACCTTATTCCAATCATTTTAAACTTACAGGACTCTCTTTTAAATGATTAAATTTGTATCTACAAGAAAACCCGATCTTACCAAGAACGACAGCAAGATACAGCAACATTTCTATAATCAGTATTCAGTATAGACTTTAAGAATTATAGTCAATAACCCAATTGAATTAGCCTGTGCAAAGTGTAATATTGACTTTTTCTTCATTTTCAATGTTCTCACAATCTGGTTAATCATCTCATTTTAATTGGAAACAAGGTTCTTATTAACAGTTTCAAGTCTAGAATTTTCTGCCAGACGTAAAATCAATTTGTATTTCGAAAAATAAAACATGATTTAACTAATTGCAGTACACCTGACTGCAAAAGTATATAAAGACTCAAAAAAACAAAACAGAGCATAAAACATTTTATGTATACGTATTTATGTAATCAAATATGTATTTTTAGTAAACAAACATTCTTATAGAATAAAAAATAAACTTTGGAAATAAAACCAATAATCTTATGTATTCTCATTTGTATTCGTCGATCATTAATATGGCCAGAAGAAATGTTAAAAAAAATATTTTCTTACGTAAAGTAACCTAAACCTAGAGGTTATTTTATGAAATCTAGAAAGCTGATATTGTGAACTGTAGAGATATATATCATAATGAGCTCAGATAATACTAAGATCTATAAACGTCGTAAATAACGTAACACTATTCCCCGACTTTTAAAATTTAATTTAAAACTCATTTCTCACTATTTTTTAGAAAATTTAACCAACCTAAGCGTTAGACATCAATAACAATAAAAAACCAAATATCCGAATTAGCTATTCCCTTGATAGACGATTCTTTATCTACTGTAACTAGTACTAGTTCTAGAATTCAACTAACAGCCTGAAAGAGTCTCTGCAGAAACTTCAACACGGGCACTTGTTTGAATTTTAACTTCTCCTTCTTACATTTTATTTCGTAAATTGTTTTATTATCTACCACAACGTAGCTTCGAGCCAATAGCTCCACTTTTGTAGCTCTTTGTCTTTGGACGCCGTTCCTTAAATTAGTATCTGATGTCTCCATATCCTTAACATCATGAGCATGTCTTTTACATTCTATATCGTGTCTGCTTATTGAAAGTAGAACTAAAAACAAATGATATACGGTATTAGATAGTTTTTTTTTCCGTGAGGAAATGCTCACGCATGCCTTTTCTTATAAAATAAGGGGCAAACGAGCAGGCGAGCCACCTGATTGAAAATGGTCATCGCCGCCTATGACCGCACCACACTCGCAGAGTTTGACAGCTCTGGAGTGGGGCCGGCCTTTTAATAAGACGTACGCTCTCATCTTGTAGCATCCCAAATCGTAACTCATCGGAACTACTTCATTAGAGAGCCGATTCCCTAAGGGTTTATCTTTTCGACTTTTTTAGCAGAGTTGCAATAAAGAACAGCTATCAGAGTTTCTTGCCGGTTCTTCTCTGTAGAAAATGCCTTTCGAACAGGTGGTAAATAATTGATTGTTTTATAATAACGTTGCGATTCAAAAGTGCTATTAATGTAGCCTAGTTGAACAAAGATTCATTTGACTTTGACTTAGTGATACCTAAGTGATAAATATTGAAATAATAACAATTTCTTACCAACAATAATAGCAAAGTAAGTAAACATTGTCACAAGGAGTTTTAATCAACTAACTGCTTTTATAGACGCAGTTCAAAACCAATTTCACTTCATTAATTGTAAAATTAATAGGATTTAATTAATTAGTAGGCTTATAATGATCAATTTAAATTATGCAAAAATCCATCCATAACCTACAAAGTTATGCCCGAAGAAACATAAAAAAGAATATTATAGGTTGAATTGAGAAACCTCCTTGTTTTGAAGTTGTCTTATAAAAGCAAAATTACAAATAAATAATCTTTTGGCTAAAACCGGCCAATTTCTTTTAATGAATTATACACACAAACCTTCCTCTTAAATCTATCTGATAATAAAACACCGCATGAAAATCGATTGCGTAGTTTTAAAGATTTAAGCATACATAGCTTAAGCGAGAAGAAAGCAACTTAGATTTATTATTATAAATCTAAATATACCTATTGGTATTGATGTCTTTATTTTTTCCATTTCTGTCAACTCAGGTTGGCAGAGATTGCTAGTCAGCATTAAGGTCGACTCTTTATTTGGGCTTTTATACATGTACTAATTTCATATTTTGTAATATATATCGGAGCAGATGGACGAAAATAATAATCAAGATAGTGAAAACTATTTCAATATTAGTTAACTAGTCGAACCTCCTTGGTTTATTACAATGTTTAAATTCAAACTTAAAAGAATTGTGTGGAATTTGTCAGTTGCTATAAAAACGTCAGCATTGTGAAAATAATCAGATATTGAATAACTAGTAATCAAGAATATACGCAGTGAATATGTAACTCTGAAGTTTTACTTATTAAGAACCTAAGAAAGAGCCATCATGAAGCAAACAATCTAGTGATTGTTTGCTTCATGATGGCTTCCTCGGCATCACTACAACTACTACTACGTGACTCTCTGCGACATCTAAATATATATAATTCAAAGGTGACTGACTGACATAGTGATCTATCAACGCACAGCCCAAACCACTGGACGGATCGGACTGAAATTTGCAGTGCAGGTAGATGTTATGACGTAGGCATCCGATAAGAAAGGATTTTGATCAATTCTACCCTCAAGGGGATAAAATAGGGGATGAAAGTTTGTATGAAAATCCACGCGGGCGGAATTGCGGGCAACAGCTAGTATACAATAAAGCGTTATTATTAAAAAAACAACCCTTTCTTTAACCAACCAGCTCATATTTTTGTATGTTAAAATATGAGTATAAGGGTATTTCTTCTGGCTACTTTAATTGGTATTAGCGTCTTAATTTAAGATGATTTCGAGTTCTTGGAGGTATCAAAATGAACATAGGCTAAATAATAAATGTTAGGAGATAGAAACGAACAATTTAAACAGCAGTAAAGTATTTATTATTGGCTCAATTGACAAGACTAGACAGATAACCTAGTACATAGTCGACGATCTTTTTGGGAAGCCTAACAATGCTCTTGCGATCACCCCAGAGATCGAACGTGTACATGTCTGTGGGAGCTGACGACTCTTGCAGTTTGTGTGTTAATTTCCCTTTGCGTGGCCTTCTGCCCTCCTTTCCTTTTAGCATATTGCCCTTGGCTAAATACTTAGATTGACGATTTGGTGAATTAATATACTTCGAGATATGATTAAGTTTCTGTTTCATTTCCTTCTTCGATATCGACTCTTCTTCAAGCCAGTTTAATGAATCGATTTTACCGGCCTCGAAGTCTTGAAACGACCTTCTGACGCGCAAATTATTACGTCGATTTTTGCCTTCGATGCCATTTGGATTTAAAATTGTGATCGCTGTAATATGAAATTTAGATAGCATCACCCATTTAGAATTAAATTGCGAGAGGTATCTTTTTCCCGAAAACCTTCTGGGACATGTTAAGAATAACAAATAAAAGAAAATCAAAGGTTTCCAATTTATCTTTAAAGATTATATCATGATCATCAACGAAAAGAAAATAAAAAAGTCGATTTTCAATTTGAATAAATAAGCTAACGCGAAAATATATAAAATTTTGAAAGACTTTTCTTTTAGCAAGTCAAACAAGAATGTTCAAGAAGTATAAATGGCTATAATCCCTCTTACCAAGAACAAGGATAACAAACTGACTAAACATTTTGATATGACTCTCGCAGCCGTGAAATCATCTATATAAGCACGTTGTCCAATTAACTTTAACATCGAAACATTTGTTGACAATTTAACACCACATTAAACAAGGGATGTTTAACTGGTTTTCTATGAACCATACTAATCTCCAATCTAATTACTATTTCACATAAAGCGTCTATATCCTAAACATTCCATACAATTGTTTCATTTTAAATAAAATAAATATTCTAAATGCCATACTTTTATTTTCTTTATGATCAGCAAGAAGCTTTAAATTTAAATTTCGATAATGTATAATTGATTTGCGGACTACCAAAAATTGTCTTTTATTTTCTGTATAAAGAATATGCTCTTAGTCTTTTAATCAGGACCCAATCTTCTCTCCAGAGCCAAACGTATTTTCTGAAGAATCCAATTCCATGGCAGTTTCCTTAGCTTGGGCAACACAGCCTGAATAAGGCTCCAGTTGATACCATCTTCTTCGGTAATCTGTTCTTCAGGATACGGTTTAGGTTTTGGACGTTGTCGAGGCCTGAATCGGCTTCTCATACGCAGATGGTTCTGATTCTGATGAAGATTACTGGGATCGCTAAGCACTTCAACTGATTTAGGCAATACGTCTGTAATGTCATCTTCTGGTTTAGATATATACGCTTCCGAGAATAGAATTAGAGCTGAAATATAAGTAGAATATACCGTATAACATCTATTAATTGATAAATGAGAACGTTTGAATTTTAAACTCCATCCTTGACAAACGAAAATTTATAGACTTTACAGTGCCAAATCTTCTATATAGAATCTGCCTTCTGAACATTAATGTTTTGTGGCGATTCAAGTATATATACATAGAGTAAATCAAAGTCAAAAATATCTTTACTCAACTAGGCTACATAAAGTAACACGTATAAATCGTCATGGTATCACAAAACATTTACCACCGGTTCGGAAGGCAGTTTCTACAGAGAGGAATCGGCAAGAAACTCTGATAGCTACTCTTTTTTTAAAATAAGAAACAAAAACTCTCTAGTTAATCAAAACATTGACTATGACTTTAATAATGTTAAATTTCAATTTAAGAAGATAGGACCAGGTGTACTATTAAATATTCTGCCTGAACTTAGGTCAGTGAGAATTTTAAACTTTTGACACCAAAATTGGCTAAATTACCGAACATTACACAAACAGAAGATTCTTACAAATACCATCCACTAGAATACGTATCTCCTAATCTAGGAATCGATAAAAAAAATATATTTAAAATTATCTTACATAGCAGAAGAAATGGACAAATCAGCTTCATGATTGCTAATGACACTCTCAAAGAATGGACATCTTTTATATCCACTTAAGGCTCTTTATCGTAATAAGCTGTGACTAATGGTCACAAATTGGACATTTCTATCATTGATTAGTACGTTAATAGCGATGTAATACATGTCTTAATTATAATTTTACATTTTACGAGATTTCAATTATGTACTTGTAAATACCTAACATGTGAAGCTTATTTATTTCTGTAAAAAATGTTCTGGAAAAATCTTTAATACCATTATACGAAGAAGCAATATTCGTTTGTCAAAATTTGATAGGATTTATAGGATAGGATTATGGATAGATTTTATTACTAAAAAAGGCTTGAATAAGAGAAAATAGAGACTACTAACTTCGTATGAAATATTGTCATCATAGCCTTCAGTTTCGTAGAGCTGTCAAACGGTAGTATCCCCTCGAATTAAATCCATACTAATATTGTAAATGCGAAAGTAACTCTGTCTGTCTGTCTTATCATCACGCTAAAACTACTGAACCGATTAAAAAAAAACATAGGCTACTTTTTTTAAATCAACCCCCAAAAGGTTGCGCGAGTGGTTAAAACTTCCTATAATTTGCGGCTTTCACGGCCAAACCTATTTAAATAAAACTTGGTACACACATGGTCTAGAGCCTAAGATAAAACATAGTCTACTTGTTAACTGGAAAAAGGGTTATAAGGAAAGAAGGGGGGTCAAAGTTTATACGAAAGTCCACGCGGACGCGAGAAAAATTGTGACTGCACAACATCCAGGAATGGAGTGGTACAGCCTCTATTAAACCACTCCTTCGGTTGAGAAGGTGTTCAACGGTTTATCTATATCTATATATCTATATACATATAATAAAAACGTAACGAGTCGCTGTCGGTACATGGAAGATATATGAGAAAAAATATTACAGGAGACCTTTATTAACGCAATAGAACCCAAAACAATGATTTTTGGAATTTTTGTCTGTTTGTCTGTTTGTTTGTGCACGCTAATCTCAGAAACGGCTTATCCTATCTAGATGGGTTTTCAATTATATATTGTGGTAAGCTTCGCTTAACATTTAGTGTTTGATTCATGTCAACCGGTTGAAAAATAAAAAAAAGTTATGGCAATTTAAAGAATCACGTTGAACTTGCTGAACGTTTGTTGGCGCGGGTTAGGCATTTTAAAACATGCTGCCCAAAGTCACTTTTCTACGCGGGCAAAGTCGCTGGCACAGCTAGTTTTAATAATATGATTTGATATTACTTATTGACATAACATGTAACCTAATACTATTTTATTGATATAACTTTAATCTATACTAATATAATAAAGCTGAACAGTCTCTTTGTTTGAACGCGCTAATCTCGGGAACTATTGGTTCGACTTGAAAAATATTTTTTTTGAATAGACCGTTTATCGTGGAAGGCTTTAGGCTACATAGCATCACGCTGCGACTAATACGAGCGCAGAAATAATAAAAGAAGAAGCTTTTAATTTGTGCTCATTGCCAAGTCACTATAATTATAATATAAAGAAAACTATTGGAACAATTACTTAATGTTGATTTATAAGAACAAAATAATTTGAAAAGGACTTGGCTTCTATGAGATCTCAAAACTTTTTACGATGGAAAGACTGCATCAAGAGACTTGGCATTTTTTTACATAAAATGTTTTTCGTGGGATGATTATTATTGTTATTAGCTGCTGACAGGGTACAAGGAGCTGATGGCAATCCTCCAGTAGTAGAGGGTCACCTACAGAAGAATTGACGAGAACAGTGTATGATATGTTTATTTATAATAATGTGCTTGCAAATACTGGAGTTAGTGTAATATAAATTTATTGAGATAATTAATTAAATTTCGCTTAAGGTATCCATCATTCAATAAGCTAGATATCATTATCATCACTACATGGTATGTAACAAAGTCACTTTCTCAGCTAAATCTTTAAAACTACGCAACCGATATTCATGCGGTTTTTATCAGATAGAGTGTATCACGAGAAAGGTTGATGTGTATTATACATTTTATTTAACAAAAGTACAATTTAATAAATGTCATTTGTTTATATAATTTAAGGTCCTCGCCAAACCTTATTTTAACGGCGAGAAGCGCTCTCATTTTTTCTTACACTCAATAAATACGTACTTTATATAAAATTAAATATTTAAAAGAAAACTTAAGTCATCGCAAAAAATAAAAGTACATATTATAAAGGCACCAATCAGAATATGCCTTTATTTTTAAAAGCAATTCGTCCTTCAATTTCCTCTTCAACATGTCACATAACTACATAATATGCACAATAGTAAATGTGCTTTTTTTTCTGTATATATGTGAATATGATGATGTTAATCATTATATTCCCCCATGGCTCTCGGTTTATATTAAGTTTATATGTACACTATTTTGGGATACTGTCTCGTGCAGTTACTAGTGCTAAGCTTATACATTATCATGCGATGACAGTAGCCTGTTTAGTGTTTATGTAGTAAATGATAATAAATAAATAAACAGAAACATACTCATCTTCTTTCCTTAAACATCCATTCCATTAAATATCTTTGCAAACATACATGCATATATACCTACGTATAAAACCGCGGGTGCGGCTAGTCTTATATAAATCCTTAAATTTTAAACTCGGCTCATTATAATAGTATTTTGAACTGACGGTCGATAGTGATATAGGTAGGTCAGGATTATATTAAAATTTTGAATGCAAGCAGAAATTTAAACTTAGGTCATCTTAATCCTTAAAATAAATATTATTATATCATACATGGATTTTATTATACCAAATTATATACAACTTCAATTATTGGAATATGGATGATTGCTTTCAAGAAGTTAATTTCAATAATTTGGCGATACGTTTTGAAATACAATTTTAACCAAAAACTTTGGAAGTTTTCTTATATATTATGTATTATTTTGAAGCTCAGCTTGCAATAAATTAACATCTTTAATTCATTTGTCATCTAAAAAGCAATCTGGTCTTCATTGACTCTCTTGAAAAAATTAACCTTACTTAGTGTAAATTTTTAGTTCGTCCTAATGAAACTAGAAAAAATTAAGTTAATCCTAATTAAGTCCTTTTTTTTCGAGGACAAAATCTCCTTTCGGATACCCGTTCCCCCTGGGGGGAGCGAACGTGGTTATGTCGGACTCACACGCTCAAAAACGTGCAGACACCGACTAAAACTAAGCCTTATTTTAGTCCTAACTCAACACCTCTTTCCTCCAACATCTGTATTCAGGTTAGGAATAGAAAACTCAACTACTGTTTCGTCATTTATTACAATAATACTTAATGCACGAGCCTACTCTGGTGGTGTAGGAGTCTATCCCAAAGCTCTGTTAGATGATCGGCCAACTCCCGAAGACGTTTAGACTTGTCCAGACCTTGATGACTGTCTTTGGTCTCGTGGGAATGAACAGGATGATAGTGGTAAGGCTTAACATCCTTGTAGATCAGGAAGTCATCTGGTTGGTCGAAAATCTCCACCGTGTTCGGTGTTATTCTTATACCTTTACGAGCACTGTGTTTTGCTTCGCATATAACTGTTAGGATTACTGTAAGAAGAGTTGAAGATAATTGAATTGCTTATACTTGTAGTACAGTGGTTACGATTTCTAACTCATTTATTTGGTTTTTAAACAGACTTGGACTTGACTTTTTGAACAGGCTTTACAATTAAAATATAAAATGTGCTGGTTCAACGTATCCTAATGCTTACATTCTTTATTTAAAATTAGATTTTAATTATAATTTTATAAGCTTATTTTTCTAAATTTACTTTACTAAGCTAGTATTAGTTATAAATTTTATATTTTTGGACTGTTAAAAAATAGTTAACAATCAATTTATATATAAGCAAAAATGGAGTCGATATTTTAATTAAATTTCCAAAATTAAATTAAATAGAAAATTCTTACACAACACAAACAGTACGTAGCCTTTCATATTTCCCGAATGAATCCACAATTATTTTCCTAATAAACCTCTAATATACCTCGACGTTAATCCAGCATGACTAATAAATGAAATCCATTTTCATTTAAACCATTAATTGCTTTATTTATGTAAACACCAACGAAGCATTAAATTAATAATGTATAACTTGTCGCTCGTTCGAAAAATATTATCCTACTACTAATATTGAAAACGTAAAAGCGAGTATGTATGTGTGTATGTTCATTGCTCTTAAAAATAAGTCATAATTTTGCTATGTCAATACATAGTATAAAACAAAGTCGCTATCGCCGTCTGTCCGTCCCTATGTTTGCTTAGATCTTTAAAACTACGCAACAGATTTTGATGTAGCTTTTTTCAATAGATAGAGTGATTCTTAAGGAAGATTTATATGTATAATACATGCATAACATAGTAGAGAAAGACTGATAAATTTAGAGGTTTCTAACGTGACGTCGTAAATAAGAACGTTTTTTGCGCTTATTAGACCAAAATATTGTATTACGGTATTGTCCACCTTACAAAGATCTACAAATAAGTTCGCGATGGCATATGTCTATCTCTTAGAGATAACCCACCATAACCATTTTTAATCCTTTACCAAAACATGGTTATTTTCGAAGCGTTTTTAAACTATACTGCATTGATCCTTATCCAATTAAGTACCTTATATAATTTTTGCATTTATTATAGATCAATATGCATTTTACAGCATGTAGTTTAAGTAAATAGTTCCGAAGATACTACAAATTTTAAATACAGGGACGTAGTTGTTGCGGCGCCGCGGCGGTACCGACCGCGGGTTGACAAATTCCGTTTCTCATAAAATGGTTTACCTCCAGACCTAACAAATATAAACAATAAAAGTAAATTTTGCAAATTATTAAAACAACACCTATTAAATTATTAATAATATAACTAAATAACTGTAAAACTGTAAATGTAATGTCATTAATAAAACAATATTATTTAGGTAACTGTAGGTAACCGTCCGAGCTGTACGCAATAATCAAGTAGATAATAAGATTTTTTAGCAATCACACTCACGGACAAACTGTGAAAACAGTTGTGTGAGGCTCTGTATAAGTTTCATAAGATGACAGTAAAAAAGTTCTTAATAAATAAATAAATTAAAAAAAAGCTGTGAATGTTGTGTATACCGTGTCTACATTTTGCCGGGGCGAGTCGCTAGTTTTATATATGTCACAACATTTTTACACGCTATACAGTCCACGCCATCTTGTCTTATTCGCAGGAAGCATTGTATAAATAACAAAACTACTGCGTGGATTTCGCTGCAGAAGAGAGAAGGCTGGATAAACATACAGAATGATTTATACCCCTATATTAATTAATTTTAAAAGAAAGATTTCATTGTTTGAAATTTGCTATCAACTTTTAATTGGGCTACTGTCTTTACATGTGATGACTCAAAGTGGGGAGCGTCGTTGTAGTGCACCCTGCCCGGAGTTGGGCTTTATAGCAAAGTTCCGGGTAGCACTGCATTGGCTATGGGCTGGCGTTACTCTTACCATCAGTAGTGCGTTCAGCTCGTCTCTCCTCTTCATATTATATAAATAAATAAAAACCGTATTTGTGCACTATCCAAATAATTTGGCTAGTATTTATGGGCAATGTTGTGTGGGAAATTTATGGAAGACATTTTTTAAAGATGAAATTTCACTATGCAACTCTTATTATAATAGGTATGTTTTCGTTGCAATATAGAAAACATAAAAAAATTCTTCATTTTCTAGTTATGTGCATTGTGGATATCCATACTAATATATAAAGCTGAAGAGTTTGTTTGTTTGTTTGAACGCGCTAATCTCAGAAACTACTGGTTCGAATTGAAAAATTCTTTTTTTATTGAATAGACAATTTATCGATGAAGGCTTTAGGCTACATAACATCACGCTGCGACTAATAGGAGCGAAGAAATAATGGCAAGAGAGATCGACGGGGACGAAGTCGCGAGCAACGGCGAGTATACAATATTCCGCCACTTTCTCTTTAAGACCGTTCTACTGACCGTTTCGAGTATTCTAGAACAATGGAACGATCTAGAAATGTCAATCTCAGAGTACGCTATAATGGTTTTAATGACCCCGCAATTAGGTCTAAATTTACGGTAACACTCGATATGTTTATTATATTTATTAAACAAGCCTGCCTTGAAGAGGGCGTAGGCTTACGCGTGAAATATACAAAACTTTATTATGTAATGAAACGGCGCTTTTAAGGGATTCCATAAAAGAATACTCAAAAGATTCAAAACGAGAGCCTATTACTTAGACTTCGCTGTCTGTCCATTAGTCACCAGCCTGTATCTCATGAACCGTGATAGTCGGATAGAAATTTTCACAGAAGTATTTTTGTTACTGCAATAATAACAGATACTATAAAACAGAATAAAGCAAATATTTAAGTACGAACTCCATATTACATGTGAAGTTTGCACTTAAACTGTATCAAACTTTGTTTTTTCACTTTTTCAAGATTCGTAAAAAGAAATTACAAATAAAACTTAAACTTTTCATTACGTCAAATAAACCCGTCTTTAGAGTTCCTCAAAGAAAAGCGTCGTTTCGTAACAAAACGCCGCGCCGTATCACACTACGAATTGGACAAATTGTTTATGAATGTAGCTCTCCTTGGTCGCAAAATACATCAATTACCCCCCTTCCCTCCCCACCCCGCTGATATAATTACGTTATTGTGCTCGGATATCGAAACATATTATGCATATTATTGTTCCGCATACCTGTATGAGAGTTCTACTGGCTTTTTATTCGAAACTTGTCAGTTTTTTTTAATTTAACTTTTTACATTCATCTTATAGGCTAAAACAGGGCCCCACAAAACTGTTTTCACAGTTTGTCTGTGGGTGTGATTGCTAATGGTCTTATTACTTGATTATTTCGTACAGCTCGGGCGGTTACGGTTACAGAAATATTATTTAATAAAGGACATTACATTTATAGTTATTAGGTTATAGGATTAATAATTTTATAGATGTAGTTTTAATGATTTACAAAATTTACTTTTGTTGGTTATATTTGGTTTATATATTAAAGAAATGCAGGAATACTATTCAAAGTTAAGTAGGACTCAAATCAGTACAATTTGACAGTTCGCCATACAAATCTGCCAATGACTAGACTTGAGACGTGCTTAAATTTGATTTGCGTTTGAGTATTTGGCCGTTTGCAGATAATTCTTACTAATATTATATCAAGGTTTATTTTTTGTTATTTTTTTGAGTGTTACGCATTGACGACTAAACTATTGAACGCATTTTGATGAGTTTTGATACATTCTAGAGCTTAAAAAGGACACATAAATTTTGGTTTAGAGATTCGCCGTAGTAGGGCAAAAATAAAAGCGGATAATGCAAATTCTACACCGTGTAACAGAAATACGTAGTCATATTGAAGGATCACAAAGAATACCTCATTTTAAATTAACTAGCTGT
>JADANM010006970.1:1520475-1535214 GCA_026213755.1 Eurema hecabe | reverse complement strand
TAACAAAGGATTAAAAATGGCATATGATGTGCTATACGCAACCAAACGTTTCTAATAAAAACACTAATGAAATTCACAAACATACATGAAAGTAATGAACTCTACTCTACGCAATTCTCATACTCTTTCTCTTCTTAATTTACACTCTTCTCTACTACTCTACTATCTCTTTCTCTTATTAAATGAGTAAGGTTATCAATTCCAATTGTTTTAAGCCAGGGTCAACCAGAAATCATTCAACAATAATTATAAGTGATTTAATACAATGAAACATTAAGTAATCCCATTCAAGACAAGACAGACTTCGTCAACTTTGAAGAATTATTGCATAGTTTTAGTTTTTGCCTATCAAGACCTTAAGAAAAAACCATTTTGTATATGCTAAATATATTTAAACTATTGAGGATTTTCCATATGAGTACAGACTCATAGACATATACGTCTATGGTAGCAATTACTCCATACAAATACTCATGAACATCATCGGCTTCCAGTACTAGTTTGAATTTATACAAAGGATCGATATATTAATATAGTATTTATATTATTATACTATTATATACTCTAAATCTGAGTTACAAAAATAAATGTCATATGTTATATACATGGACATACAAAAAAAATCACGCAAGCCATGATTGCAAACTAATAATGTTGCTAATAATCAAAATACATATATAAAACAGTGCTGACCTACTGATAGCCCGTCCGCGCAGTTTGCTATAAAAAATACATATATTTAGCACAACTGGCAATACAGCTTAGCAATGACATAACATTCCATTTCAATTTCCATCAACTGGCAACATTTTTGCCATAAATTCCAACTAAGCTAAAGTAAATGCAGTATAATTTTAAAATGGATTCAAAATACTTTAGTTATTTTAATTTAATAAATTTGAAGAAATTTTGTATTCAATAACTGATTGCCATGTTAAAAATATTTTTATCTGTGGTTATAACAAAAATGACAGAGGCATGTGCTCTGATGATCATCTAATGCTAACAAAATATCTAAAACATTGATTTGTGTATGATTTGTTCAAAGGTTAGTACACTTAAGGTATTGCACGAATAGATGCCATCTTCTTTTTATTATATAGCAACCCCATTGTAAGTGGTACACTTTTTATGAGAAATGTATGCTTCTTTGGTACCCAAAAAACAAAAGATCATTTGTACGAAAACAGATTATTTAAATTTTGTAGGTTTTATTATAAATTAGTTGCATCTATTTGTACAAATAAATACATTAATAATAATAAAATATTAAAATATAAACTGAATTTTTAAAAACACATTTGGACAGTGTATACACATGAATAAACACATTTAAAATATAAAAAAAATCATTATCTGTCCGAACTTGCAAACCATAGATAATTCCATGTACACAGATAACCAAACAACCCTCCAATTTTTTTTAAAAACTCAGTTTCACTAAGCATATAACTATATAAAAACTTACTTAGCAGGCAGTTTATACAAATATCCCTTGCCCTCAGTCGACCAGACCAGGACTCTATCCGGGGCTAAGAAGTCACCGGACATCCATCGCTCACCAGATGGCGCTTGTATCGAGCATAGCACCGAGAAATCGCCTTGAAAGTAATTTTTGATAAATTATTTTAATAATAATTAATAACTTTTTTGACAGATTATCCGGCAAAATGACTCGACTCGCATTTTGACAGTAACATTTTGAATGGATGGTTGATTTGGGTGTGCTATTTAATTATTAAACTTATTTTATCTACACAACTAGGCATTGGCAAAATTGTGGCAACGCAGCACTGCCCTTTAAACAAGAAGAAGTAGAACATTTTGAATGTAAACTGTCAAAATTGACTCAGGACTTATTTAAATCTGTCTCCTAGACAAGTATAGAGGGTCAACGTATAGAAGGATTAACATTTAGTTACATCACATTCAATGACAATGCGAATACAAATTAAAAAGAAAAACGATACAGGCCTTATTAAGAACAAAATAACACTTTTAACGCGATCCAAGTTTATGTAATAACTGTCCAACTACATATTATATAACCGTAACTGTTATTTAATACCCTATTAGGGGGCGTCCATAAATTACGTGAGGTGTTTAAGGGGGGGAGGGGGTCGAGTCTAATTTCATCTAATCTTACGTTAGAGAGAAGGGGGGTTTCGGCAAATATAACGCAGAAAATTAAAAAAAACACCTCACGTAATTTATGGACGCCCCCTTATATCCTGTTATTTACCTGCATCATATATCTGGCAATACTTAGCGCATACAATCAGAACGGTCCTTTGGTTATATGCACAGCAATTCAAAGACAAAGCGTTTAAACAACGTATTTGTTTCGACTCGTTCTCGTATATCGGCTCGGATTGCTTGTTTTCATGGCCTAATAGCGACCAGACCTGGAAATTCAGATTTTTTTTTTAACAGTTTGTTAAATAGCAGTATAGAATGCTATTTTGATACTACTATGTTATAATAAAATAGCACATTTCTGGTAATTTATTATGAACTAATATTAGCTCTTATTATGTTTAACGCAGGAGTCGCATCAGAATGGTTTTTAGAAAATGTGACATGAGCACTGATGACGTCACCAGTATGAATATTATTCATGTTAGTTTTTCAAAGCGAGTTCAAACTAGGTGGTGAATACTCTTATTTATTATCTAGGAACGTAATGTTGTCTCAGAGCAATGTTGTCTGCACTGTCTAATGACTCAAGAATGAATAATTTTTATAGACAATGTGGACGTATTTATAGTGAGAAATTCACATGCACATCAAAAATACACAGAAATATTTAAAATTATATAATAAAAAATACACGGAAATATTTCAATTTAAGTACATAACACTAATAAGAATCAATTTACCAAAAAATGTTACAACTACTAATGAAAATTTAAACTTATCATTTGTAATTGTAGTTATAATTTTTAAGGTAATTTAAACTATGCACTTACCTTAACAGTTCCAGTTATAGAAATGGCAAGTACAACATCATCTTTTCTTGAAGATGGACGCAGCACCTGAAATATTTAGAATTAAGTAAAAATTGTTATTTTATAATTATAATGATCGATTATCATTCTAATATGTATTATAAATGTAAAAGTTTGTGAGTATGGATGATGGTTTTTCTTTCACACAAAGCCTGCTGATTTGCCTGAAATTCAGCATGTAGGTATAATAATCGTCAAAAATGTTTAGCGATTGACGAGAATAGCTGCGCATCGTTAGAATCGCGCTCGTAGGTGCGAGAAAGACCACACGACTGGGACAACCAATCAACGCTCGCGCACATGACGATCACGCGCCCCGCGCGCCGCACCGCTACTTCGATACCTTATTTTTGACTTCTGCGCAGGTTTCGTTCACCGCTAAAGGAAATTGACGGTTACTATAGATTTCATCAAGTTTACATATATAACACACATACATATAAGGGACTATTACTTTATATTAGGGATTTTAGGGAGCTCCGTATCACGTAATAACACGTACACGGAGCACGTATAAACTATCGGATATCCGATATAAAAAAATATCCGTAAACATAACCGAATCCGAAATAAAAGTTTCAGATAATATCGGATATGGGCGGCATTTTTATTTTAGGAAGATAAGATAACACTCAATATCTACACTAATATATAAAGCTGAAGAGTTTGTTTGTTTGTTTGAACGCGCTAATCTCAGGAACTACTGGTTCGAATTGAAAGATTCTATATTTATTGAAAAGACAATTTATCGAGGAAGGCTTTAGGCTACATAACATCACGCTGCGACTACTAGGAGCGAAGAAATAATGGAAAAACAAATCAACGGGGACGAAGTCGCAAGCAACAGCTAGTTTATTATATAATCATGTTCATTTTAAATAGCTGTAATAATTACTTACAGACTGATTGTAATTCCTACCAAATGGTCACATATAGACAAAACCATTATATTAGCTATTTGTATTTTACTTTTGAAATTCCTTAAAATTTTAATATCCGTAACCAGAATTATCCGAAAGTAAGGGATAGTCCAAAATAATTTCATATCTGTATCCATAACCGTATCCAGTATAATAATCATTCCTATATCCATATCCGAAATTTCATATCCATAACATGCCTGCTATACATCCCGGTAATGCCCCATCTACATTCAATATACTAAAACTAAATTTTGCCCAAAAATTTAAGCTTAAAAATCTTTCTATACACATAATAATTAACTTAAAAAAATAAAAACAACTTCATGATAATACCTATTCAACAAAAAAATAATCATTTAAATTCATTTATAATCGGCAGAGATATTGCATATAAAAAGTTCATCCCCAATTTTCCACCCTTGGGGTTTTTTTTAATTTAAATGAACGAATTGAGAACCTCCTCCTTTTTGAAGTTGGTTGAAAAAGATGAAACAAGTAATTATTATTAAAAAAACAAAATACCCGACTGCACACTAAAAAAAGAGTAATTATGTCTTTATCCCGTGGGACTTTTAGGATAAAATGTATCCTATGACACTCCCGTAATCAAGACAAATCTAACGATACCTCATACATCAAAATCCATCAAGCCGTTTAGGCTACAGGAGGTCACAAAGGAAAAGACATACATACATACTTACACTCGAAAAACATTACCCTCCTTCTTTGGCAGTCGGGTAATAACAAAAATATACATTTAAATCTTACGTGCAAAGCCGATATCCAATCTGGATTCATCTTCGAACTCAAACAGAAGAGAATTTCCAATGAAAATGGATCCATTATTAGAATTTCAGCGTAATACCCATTGCAGAACAATCTTAAGTCTTCACTGTTGCACATGTGATAAGCCTGAAATGATAAATAAGATTTCAAAACCTCAAAATATTAATAATATATCGATAATTTCTACCTTAGCTCTTAAAATTGTGTACTTGTCAGATACTATAGCATATTCATACAATTATTTTTCATGTAAATTGCCAAGTCTAATAAAGAATTTTCTTTGCGCTGCTTAAGAACTTTATTAACAGGATAGATAATGTTTCCAAAATAATAAATCTTAATATTACATGACAAAATGTTTGTCTGCAATTGACTCTTAAACTACTTATAATATAATAATTAGGACTTAAAAGAAAGTAAGCAAGACCACTGAGAAGTTGGGAAGATGATTTTATACAAATAGCTGGCAAAACATTGTCCAGAGTGGCACACCAAGAGGGAGAGTGGGGGTACTTGGGGGAGGCCTTTGCCAAGAGGCACACAGGAGAAGAATGACCACGCTACCGTAGATTGATGTATAAAAGTTTTAATTATGTAATCTTTTTATCCTGAATAAATGACTTGAAATTGAATATAATAATTATAAATTTAATTTACACACCATATGCATTACATCATGCTATTGCCCCCAGGAATGGGAACTATGCAGTTAAAACTGCGAGGAACAGAACCAGATTTGAATAGTAGATTATTATATTAAAAATCTTAAGAAGTTTTTCTTAATTTTAGTGTAATATTAGCTTACCTGTATATTTGTATGAACTTGAGTCAATTTGACACTCTCTCTACATTTACCGTCAACCAAATCCCATGTACACATTTCACCTGCTTCTGAAGAACTCACTATGTAGTTATTATCCTGAAAAAAGTTTTTGGGCTTAAGAAAAGGCGTAAGAAAATACCAATAAAAGAATTTTAGGTACATGATAAATTGTACTTAATTTATATACCGTTAGCGTGGAAGTTTAGATAATGTCGTAGATCAAAGCAATACACATCTAATGTATACATTCCAATTAGAATCCTAATAATACTTCTTTATTGGGATTCTAATTGGAACATTACATAATGTTTAAATATGTGCTTATTCAAGTACTTAACTTACTTGTATAATAGAGGCTCTAGACAAACAAGTGACTGGCGCTGTGTGACCCACAAGCAAGCATCGAGGGGTCATCTTCAGTGAATCAGGATTCACTTGCCATATGCAAATCTGACCATCATAGCAACCCGTGACCAGCGTCTTCTGGTCTCTCGACAAGTATACAGAGGAGATACAGTGTGTCGGAGCATGTTTACCCCATAACACCACGGGTACTATCAAATTTGTTCCTGGCATGCTATAAATACATTAAATACATCATTAGGATTATCATACGAGTTAATTAGAACATTACTGTAAGGCGTATACGTAAAATTAAAAATGTAACGCACGTAATGAACCGTGAAAGCGATTTGTTTGCAATTGATTATGTTATAAAACAATATTATGTACTTAACAAGGACAAAATAATATAATATGACACCACACCTTATTGTTCACGCAATTAATGTTCAGTTTTAAAAGACGAACACTGTTGGCTGCTTCTTGCAGAAGCAGCAAAATTGATAAGCGGCTTAGATTATTTATTTTATTAATAAATTTGCGCAAAAACTAGAATTACAAATAATCGATCATCAGATGACTGATGACACTGACAGGCGACAGCTGAGAAGTTTATAGGAAATTTGTCACTGTCATCTGCAGTTAATAAAGATGTGACGTAACATGTAGCTACATGTCTTAATACCGTATATCGGAGCGTATAATACATTTTTGAAATTTTACTAATAACGTAACGTAAGGCGTCTCAAATCTCAATAATTGTACATAAAGGAAATTATTAGGTGGCAATCACCATACAAATTATTATCCTTTAAATGAAAAAGATTGGTACTTATAGCAATTTATATAATATTCGTTTTACAACAATTTATCTACACCTAAAGTAAAAATGTAAAACTTTAATAAATAAAAACTTTTTAAATTCAAATAAAGAACGATAAAATTTGACAAAATAATTAGAATATCTGATCAATGCCATTGATCATATTTACTACTATGGTTTATTACAAGAATGGATAAAAAACTTGGATCCTCTGGAAAAGAATCATCTAAAGGAAACGTTAAATCTGATAAACTATCCGAAATGGCCGGTAAAATAGAGGAAACGGATGAAATGAAACTCAAAATGCTCGCTGGACTCGACAAACCGGATCCAGATGATGTTTTATATCCACCGGAGTTAAATGCTCATTTGATTGAGCAACTTAAGGTAGAAATCGATCATGATTGATTGACATGGTTACACTGTTTAATTTGGTACCTAACCATTTATAGTTACGGCAGTCACTATTAAAATTAAAATTAAAAATATACCGCACTGTTAAAATTGAAATATAAGAGTATTTTGACGTAGATGCATCCTGTAACATCATTTAACATGGTTTATAGTTCAAATTTTTACTAATGTTGCAATCTAATAATATATAATTATATGTTATAATAAAGTCATTTTAAAAAGTAAATTTTAAATACTGTGACTAACGTCGAAAAGCAAACGGGTGCGAAATAATACTCAACGAACAATCTCCATAATTATTTTTCAGATAATGACTGGCGAAAACAATCAATTACGCAAATGTGTATTCACGAAAGACCAAGAAATAAAAGAACTAAATAAGACTATCACTGATCTTAACCAACGTATACGTGATATTATATCAGGATCTGGTCCAGCTATTTCTTCAAAATCAGCAGGAGTCATTAGTGCAAAAATAACTGAACTGTGCAAGCAAAACAGACATCTAGTAGCTGAAGTAGAGAGCTATAAAACTAAAAATGCGTCTCTAGAACGAAAGTTGATACAGTTGGATTTGATAAATAAAGAAAATGAAAAATTAGAAGCCTGCCTTTGCAAAGAAGAGCCCATTGAAGCTAATCCAGATGAATTAAAAGAATTAAATAGCAAACTAGCATCTGTTAACAAGAAACTGTACGACAGCAAAAATAGGAATCTTGAATTGAAAAATGATATCCTTATAGCTACAAAAATATTGCAACAGGAGTTGGGTGATAAATTTACAAGTATTAAAGATTTGCAGAACGAATTAGCTGGGTGGAAGGGTAGGGCACAACAAATTACTCTTTTGCAGACAAAGATAAGTGTTTTAGAAGAAAAATTGAGTGGAAAACAGAAGGAAATTAACGAACCACCTAAAAAGAGTGACCAAAATCAGGTAGGCATATCAGAAAAAATTAAACGTTGAAATACTGAAACCATAGCCAGTAGTTATATTTTAATACATACTCCCTTACCTTTAGGTTATACGCGAAATAGAGCTGAAGAGAAAGAAAGAGATAGATAGAGCAATGGCTAGTCTAGAATCGATGAAAGAAGAAAACTGCGAATTAAAGAAGAAACTAGACGCTGCCAAGTGCAGAATCAGAAATCTTGAATGTGATGCGACTACGATTCGACAAAAAATGCAAACGCTTGTGGAGAAAAGTAATCATGACGATCTTCTCATCAACGAACAAAGAGTAAGTAGTGTCTATCCCAATATAGTTTGTAGTTTTGTATATTTGTGATGATTGTAATTTCTCTACTGATTTAAAAAGATTATAATATAATGGCCAATTTTTCATTATTTCGAGAAAATATTGCTGAACAGTGTTACCCACCGGTATAATAAAAAAATATATGAACAGTTCAAGACATCATAAATTATGTTTTTTATTTCAGAGCCAAATCAAGAGTCTAGAATTATATTATCAAGAAATACTTAAAGAAAATACGGTTAAAATGAACAAAATGCACAACGAAATCACGGAATATCAGAAACTTATTAAAAATACCGACGCTAAGATAGACGCCCTTAGAGAACAAGCATCTGAAAAGGCTACCAAAATTGAAGAACTCAGAGCCCAGTTATTGCGATACGAAGAGTGTTCCCTACAAAGTGTTTTCTTTACTCCTATGAAAACAGCGACAGATAATGAAATAAAAAAGCTTTCCGATTTAGTCGTCACGTTAAATGAGAGACTAGATGAAGAAAGACATAAATGGGAAGATCTAGATAATCTACATAGAAAGACTAAAGAGAAAAAGCGAAGATTAGAAAGAAAACTGACAGCTCTCGAGGAAGAGTTGAAAAATTTAAAAGATTCCAAGAGAGGATCTAGAACTTCTAAGACTGCGTTACAGAAAGATCAAATGATAGATACATTCGTGTTAAATGCCCCATCTATAACTAAAAAACAATCATCAGTAGCAGCACTTGCGTTGAAGCCTAGTGAAACCTCATCGTCGGAAACACCTCAAAGTGAAGGCTACGATGTCTTAGATAAAGAGGAATTAAAATATAAATTAGAACTCGCTGAAGAAAAGTTAAAAATCATGGAAGATAAGCTTAAAATGATTGAGGAAGAAAAGCAAGACGATTATAACCATTTAACGGACATGATACAAACTTCTAAACAGTTATTCAATGAAGCTTTAGCAGTTTTGAAGAGAGACAAATGCCAATGCATGTCCTAAATTCTTTAATAAAAAGTATTACAAAAAATGTTATTTTTATTTTTCACTTAATTCAAAATGAGACGTCTTTTGAATTTTTAGTTTCTGAATGAAATTAGTTTACAGTAATAAAAATATTTCTTTTTATTTTGTTTACTAGCAATACTTGCGGCCGCCATTTGTCACTTTTTGGCATGCGCGTTCAGGGATGCTTCATGCTACAGAAATCGTGCTCATGAGTGTTTTGTTGAGAAGTGCAGTGTTTAAAGTTTTGTGAAACTTTTATATAAGTATAAGTGTGGCACCGAAGTGAAGCATAATATATAAGTGATTTGTGTAAATCATCAAGATGAATAAAACTTGTGCGAGGTGCGAAAAAACAGTATATCCCACTGAGGAATTGAAATGTTTGGACAAGGTAATCTCACAATATAGAAAGTACTATTACAATATCCGTTACACTAAGATTAAAATTTATACTCGTTTTTGTATGCGATCCTAATGTAGTTAAACGTTTGGGCGGTTCGAATTAAACGGATGAAATTATATAAATTAAGTAATGATATGAGTTAAATTTATTATCGTATAAATTTTAATAGCACGATAAATTCCCTTTCAAGTTTGTTGTCTCAACTGACAAAATATTCAAATTTACATGAATATTTTTTCGGTTTACGAATAACTTAATTATCTACGATTTGCCTATTTGCGGGCTAAATGTTTGCATCATTCTTTATCTCTGATATCATTCGTTATCAAAGATAAGAATTTTATTTACATAATTATATTATGGCTGAGATAAGAATAACCTATCACTATGCTATTTAAATGGAAATCTCTATTCTATTCTATTCTTGGTGAAATGGCAGTGATGTGTTGCCACAATTTTGCCAATGTCTTGTTGTGGGAGGGTAAAAAGCTTCTATTTAACTAGTTGTCCAAAAATTGTATCCTTCAATCAGAGATTTCCACAACTACTAAAACTCCACAACAATTTTTAGTAAATGGAAATCTCTCAAAGGACTATTAATATTGTAAAATTCCTTTCCAAATTTAGGTCTTGTTGGCGAATTGTTAGTCTCAAAAAACAAACATACATCTTAATCTGTGCTGGAAACATTACAGTGTAGGTGGAGTTTCATTTTACATCAAGTTGTTGTTTTCACATTCAAAGTATTCATATCATTAAGTAGATAATAAAATGTAAGTAACAGCTATAAAATTGTGAACATTTAGTATTGAGTTGATTTTTTTGGGTAAATAAGACAAGGATTCATTTAAGTAATTTTATATACTTTTAAGTTTATAAAGTATATTTATTAGGGTGGTCCTTATTTTTCGACTTTTGAATTATCCTCGGGGCACTTTCTCATTCGATTATATACCTCAAAATATGAAATTACCCTTTTTTGTTTTATTTTTGGCTAAAATTTAGAGGTCGCTACCAGCTGTCAAAGTTTTTACAAGAAAAAGTTGAAGGATATTTTAGATCATGGTTTTATAAATGTTTTATTTAGTGGTTTATATCAGATTTTACGTGCAAATGAACATCGCATAGATAAAATAGACAATCGCTTCTTGTCCCCTTCTCCCCTAAACCTATCTTCTGTACCGACGCGTCGAGATTTAGCCCGCCCTGCACTTCAGTTCTATTATGTCATCAAAAAGGCATTTTATTTAGGAGAGCTGCTGATATACATCGAGCTAGCTGCTAGACAAATGAAAGTACGTCTACGTAACCCTCGTACGTCTGAAAATGTATATATTTAAGAATCAGTTTAGAATAATTAGTTAGAATCAATAGTTAAGATCAACGAAGAAGGACGAAAAGGCTGTGAGAGAAATACACATTTTCACGCCGATGATTTAAGTTAAATATTGGTTTCAAGCTTCTACCGCATGGTCAGCACCAAGAAACGCCTTCAATAATAAAAAGACCTTAAAGCTTTTGAAAGCTGCAACAAAAATATAGCTACTGCTGCCCTGAAAAAGATTGTAAATCATCCGTGGTATTTGTCAAAAGAACTAATTTCGCTTGCACTTTTCGATGACGAACTTTCAGTTCAAGAGAAGAAAATAGATTGTAAATGCACTGAAAATAGAAGGTACAGAAGATTGCTTCAAAAGAATAAACCTTGATATCTCACACATCCCCGAAAAAAATATAGAAAACTTCGTGAGTGGTAATTCCTTAAGATTCTTCCACATCCTAGGTATCTATCACACCAATTTTTTTGAAAAAAAGATGAAAGAACTTGGCACAAGGACACTGGTGACTATGTTCATAATATCATAGTTCATAGCAACAACAATAATTTTATAATATTTTCATTTCTTAGCTATAAAAATAAATGAATCTAACAAATACAGATTTTGTGTCTTTACTTAAAATTCAAACCTTGGTAGCGACCCCTAAATGTCTTTAAAAATAATTAAAAAAAATAATGAAAGACTTTCTCATGGTATATATTCAAATTCCGTGGTGCCCCGAAAAAAAAAAGAAAAAAATATTTTTTCGTAGGAATAAGGACCACCTTAATATTTATAGTGAAATTCACACAATAATAGGGTAAATATTTTAAACCATGGCTTTAAATTATGTACAAGTATATATTCAATACATTCATTTAATTATGATATAAACGGTAATAATTAGTTACTCATATCTTACTAACATTTATTGAATCATGTCTTAGATCATGCTTCATCTCTTAGTCACATAATTACATATTTAAAGTCATCTCGGTTCAAACTACAAAGTAAAATTGTCCAATCTTTAATAGAAGCATTCTGAAGTACATTATTATTAGTGTAGCGTGGTATTGCCGAAATAATGGAAAATGTGAATATTCTTCTTCCAGAAAGTAGTTGTAGACTATTTTAACATCTTCATTTCATAGTATAAAACAAGATCACTTATTGTATGTCCCTATGTATGGTTAAATCTTTTAAACTATACAACCAAATTACAAAAAAAAAAATTATCCAATAAAGTAATACAAGAAAAAGGATTATGAGTGGCTAGCTAGTTATAAATAGTAAACATCTGACATTAAATTTTCACACACCACACCTACAAGATATTGATAATTGATAAGATTTCGGTTATTTGCAAACTAATACAATTCTAAATATTGTCATATTAGGTTTGTATAGACTTCTTTATACGTAAACTAGCTGCCCACTTCATTGGACATAATTTTGATTTTCCTTTTCGGTTTTTTTTCTAACCTATGACACTTAGCAATAATGTGGCTTCCCATTGGTGAAAGAATTTTTAAATCTGTTCAGTAGATCCCGAGATTACCCCTTACAATTTAACAAACACACAATCTTTACTTATTTACATACATAAACACTTATGTTTATATTTTTGAATATATTTTGAACATATATAATATTAACTGTATAAATGCTGTGTATATTTCTATACAAATGAAGTAGATAAAAAAATTATTTTACAAAAGAAATTAATTAAAACAAAGACATATGTTGCTCAACAAATGAATAATGTACCCATTATGTTTATTATACACATTTATGCATCATTGAAAGTGAATTACAGATAGGAATGTCTACAGATTCAATTAAGTGTAAAAAACTGTTTTAATCAGTTAATTGATGTATGGATGGTTCTAGTTAGAAATGGTGATTTATTTATTTATTCTTTATATCTTAGGAAATAACATTAAACTTAAAATATAATTGATACTTTATATATACATTTAGCCTTATG
Organism: Eurema hecabe; assembly: GCA_026213755.1. Taxonomy (NCBI): domain Eukaryota; kingdom Metazoa; phylum Arthropoda; class Insecta; order Lepidoptera; family Pieridae; genus Terias; species Terias hecabe. Next base: position 1,522,142 of record JADANM010006970.1, on the reverse strand, counting down.
TCAATGAGCTATTTCTTACTCGCAAACATTGTTACCATTGTATAAAATGTGACCCCGTCCGCGTCGATGTTCATATAAACTTTGACCCCCCCTCGTTTTATCTCAGGCCTATGTTTTATCTCAGGCTCTAGAACATTTGGCCGTGAAAACGTAAAATTATAAAAAGTTTCAACCCCTGGTGCAATCTTTTCGGGGTTGATGTGAAAAAAAGTAGCCTATGTCCTTCTCCAGGCTCTATGCCATTTGTGTACCAATTTCGTTCTAATCTGTTCAGTAGTTTTAGTGTGATGGAAAGACAGACAGAGAGCTACTTTTGCATTTATAATATAAGTATGGATAATATTATGCAAGCTACCAACCTCATTATAAATATGCACCATAAAACTAAATTCATACATGTCTGTCTGACCTAGTAAATTTTCCCCTATGATGCACTGTTATAATTATCCTTCATGACGTAATAGCTAGCACAATGACTAATTCAACTGGGTAACTGGGATTTTGTATAGCAATTATAGCAATGAGGAAACAAACAATTGTCCGACAACGTTTAATGTTCTGGTATTAATAAATTGGTTTGTAAGATTAAATTGTTTGTAGTAGTTTTGGTCGTGATAGGGTTATTAGTTAGCGAAATTATAAATAGTTGTCGCGCAACCTTTGGGGGTTGATTTAAAAAAAAGTAGCCTAAATCCTTCCCCAGGCTCTGGACCATCTGTGTACCAAATTTCGTTCTAATCGGTTCAGTACTTTTAGCGTGATGAAAGGACAGACAGAGTTGCTTTCGCATTTATAATATTATAATATTAGTAGGGATTGTTGCCATTTTCAATAATTTCAACCTTTATAGTGAAGAAATAAAACAGACTAAACTGTAGGAAACAGCTACTAGACAATAAAACCATTACAACAATAGTTGACGAGTTTTTGGGACTTGGTATACAGGTCTTGAAGTAGTAAGTGCTTTTCTTGCACTGACCTATCTAGGACTCTTATTGAGACTATCAGGAACTAAATTTTTGATAAGATATAATATTAATGGTCTTATTATGAAAGATTTTATATATGGTAAGTATATCTATGCATAAAGTAAAAGCTAAATACATATAATTTCTCAAATTCTAAACTAGGTGTAGTTTTCTTCTACATTGGTCTTCTGGAAGACGTCAAAACGTTACAGACAGATAAGATACTATTAGAAGTTGTCAGTATCTATAATTAAGAAATAAATCGCCAATTAGTTACCAAATGCATAACTAGATAACGGCTGAACCGATTTTGATATATTTGAAAATATTACTTCACGAAAGACAGCGGGAACAAAGTCGCGTCGTGCCTTATTAATAATATTAGTAGGAATATACTAATGGACTAAAAAAAACATAAAAATCCTTATAGATAAGTGTTAACTTATAAGTCTCGGTAATTAAATAATATAATTGATACAGATGCAACGATTCCCATGATTATTGCTAACGACCTAACCCACATTGTAATGTCATTGACTCGAACCATTGTGCTTCAAGGTCCGTTAATCGTTGTTTAATTGTTCCCGCAATTGTCGTATTTATTTAGTTACGTTTGTGATTTGCAATTTTAAATATGAATAGGTAGATGAATTTGACTAATTATAGTTTTAATCACTAAAAAATATAAACATGTATTGA